>SNQJ01S0043601.1:128117-164228 GCA_010110895.2 Picea sitchensis
AAGAGAGAGCACTCTCTTATATACATGAAAGTCTTGAAGAGTGTCATAATTACAGATCCACTATTCTCTCAACTTATTCCTTCAAATCCTCCACTCATATCTTGGATAAGATATCCTATCAAAATCTCCATGATCTTCTCCTTCGAATATGCTTGAATGATTGTCCCAAATATTCTTCAAATCTTCAAAGCTTGAAGATGAAATTCAAATTTGAGGTTAGGTGGTAATATTTGACTTTGTTTAAATCTTCTCATATGCCTACACACATCATCAAACTCATCCAACCTTGATATATAATGAAAATATGTCATTTTTCTAAGATTTAATCATAAATTCACTTATAATACTAAAATAAATACAATGGAAAATAATAAGGAGAAACCCAAGTATCATTATGGAAATGGTATGATGGAAGGTTAATGGGATGATGAAATGTAAGGAATAGTGAAGGAAAAAGAGGATATAAATGTGACATTTCTGAGGCCCAACATGCCCCCCAACTCAACTTGTTACATGTCCGCATGCAACCATGCATGGATCTTCTTAAGAAATTTTGGCATTCAAACTATGGCTTTGATTGATGATGTCCTTTTAACAAGGAATGTTTCCAGGGTATGTGATACAAGAGTAACAGTATGTGAAATATGTGTAACAACATGTGAAATTTTTTTATGGTTGGCTCTTGTGTGACAACCATGAATACAAAAGATGTTGGTTCTTGTGTTAACAACATTCATTTCACTTATTGATTTTCTTGCTGCAATAATTTAGCCATGTACTTCACTGGAAATAATAAGATATCAATGTGCATAAGAGAGCATCCATGAGTATAAGAAAGCCTTTTCTTTATCTTTATGAATCATGCCAATACACATATCAATAGAAATGCAACAAAGTGTCGTTGGAAAAGAAATGTTAATGAATCATAAATGGAATGATGAGATGGTAAAATGGAATAATGGTAATGAATATGTGGTGAAATAGTTTAGTTGCCCCCTCCCCCCCCCAACTGAAGTGGTTTCATATCCTCATGCAACTTAGGGTAGGTTATGGAAGGAAAGAGAACACGGTGAGGAAATTTTCCAAAATATTCAAGTCATCATATAAAGAATTGTGTGATTAAAGTTTAGAAAAGAACATACCTCCACTTACCCAAAAAATAGATGTAGTTGTTGCGGCTGCTGGATCAAGAAAACGTGACTGGTGCTGTAGCTACAACTGTTGTAACTATTGAAGAAAAGAATATCTGACTGTGACTGATGGAAGATGGAAGGTGTCATTGCTGCAAGATCAGGAAAATGGAACTATTGATGCTGTAACTAGATCATGGGAAGTGAAGGAATCTGAACTACTACTGTTGAATCATGAAAAAATTGGATGACATAGAATATGGAACTGTGTTACTGTCATTGATCCGAAATCAAACTGCTGTAATAGCTGAGGGGATAATGAAAAAGTGTATAGTATTCACCCACTACAAAACCGATGGTACAATTCTCATCATGCGAATGAATGTGTCGATGTCGAGCATGCAGAGAAATCATTGAATTACCGGCCATTGATGAATGTCATTAACCAATGTGAGACAAAATCACCAGTGATGTCAATGAGTGTCAAGGTACCCGAGTACATCTTGCAAAGTGTGAATAGATGGGCTGATGTCGCGCCACTTGCAAGATCTAATGATCAAGGGACATTGATGTATTCCCATGATTTCTAGCGAGAGATCTTGCCATTAAGGCATGCAAGCCTCAAGGTACTCAAAAAGGAACTCTAGTCTATATCCCAGATAAAGTGTCGAGGTCGATGGGGAAAGACTGTTGAAAGGTGGGCCTTAAGGAATCCCACATTAGTCAACATGAGTTTATAAAAAGAGTGGTAGGAATATATATGTAAATATCTCAGTAGAAATAGGGGTTATGGAAAGGAAATGTAATCATGGAAAAGGGAGTTTGTTTTATTCAGAAGGAAAATTGGAAAGGAAACAATGAACTGAAAAATATAAGGGAAATGATGTATGCAACTCAGAAAGATAGGCATGTGTGAAGTCATGAAAGTTAAGGTAGTGGAAGATGGCTTCAACACCAAGGATGATTGATTGGCTTTGAAGGAGAAATAGGATAGTGTCTCATCGTGAAATTTGGAAAAATGATGAAGTATGGGTATCGCAACATAGTGTATCAGCATGGGCGATGTGTAAAAAAAAACATCGAGATGCGCAAAAATTTGTTGTGTAACAACAAATTGTTTCTGTGTATCAACAAACATCTGGATTCCCAAAATTTTTATGTTGAGTAACAACTCCTTCAAGCTGTCTAGCAAAGCATGTTTTCCTGAAAAATGTTGTGATTCTTGAAGATCACTGTGGCATGGAAAATGAGCGTCATGTTCCTGTAATCAGTCTTTAGTACTAATCTTGTAATCAAAACTTCGTGAGAGCATCACAAAAAAAAAAGAAAAAGAAACCACAAGATATAAATGAAATCTAATTGAAAACTAATTGCAATTATACCTGTTGTCTGCACTTATTTGCTTCGTCATTGATTGCCACCAAAGTTACTTCAAGAAAAAAAATTAGCTTTGAACTGGAAAATCATGCGTTCGTATTGTTTTCAGGAATATCCATTTGCAATTTTAAATTTTCAGAGTTTGTAAATGTTTTTATTGTTTTTCTTTCCTTGAAAATATTTTTGTATGCTTTTATTATTATTATTATTTTTATTGTTTTTCTTTTTACAACAAAACAAATGAAAATAAAAGAAATTCATGATGCAAAAATGAAGCAAACTTCATTATTCTAGAAATATAAAGAAGGTCACAGCACAAAAAGTCATAAGAAGTTCCATCAAATCAAAAGACCAACTATAAACTTCAACTTAGTCCTTCTTTCATGAGCCAAAGCATCATTTATTTGGTGCCATAAATCCTATGCTACAACTTGGAAAGTTCTATCAAAAATCTCTTGTGCAATAATGCTTTGAATCCTTTCTGTGTTGCTGTCATTGATGAACGTCTGTTGCTTATGCGACCACCATTCAAGGAAAAAGAAACCTGGTTATAACACTTCCATTCATCCCCTACTGACTAAAAATTCAAGCAATAAGACAATGAATTCAGAGATATTTGGATTGCACTTAGGATGGATCCAAGGCTGTTGTCATTAACATCCCTGACAATTGTGCATTGTATGAGTTACTCAACCAGTCCTACGTTATCATTCACCTTCAGATATTCCACAAGTTAGATAACATAAATGTACATGTCATTTAAAACACATCGCCTCAGACACACCACCATTAGCAAAATTAACACGATGATTTGTTTATGGATAATCGAGGGTGAGTCGAGAGAAAAATGACAACCAACCTTTTGTTTTCTCAAGAAGACATTGGCACAATTTCTTCTCAAAATGCCGAGAAATAGATATGATTATAAATTGATGCTCCACTTGAAAATCATATACCAAAAATGCATTTAGTTATCTTACCAGTTGGGGTAGTGAGAGATAGAAAAACAGCGTGCACATAAATGAGAAATGACGCATTGTATTGTATTTTTGGAATGAGCGTACCTGACGTTCATCAATTGTTGAATTGTATGCTTACATTTTTTTCCTGTTTGCATGTGAATATGGTCCAAAAAATTTTGCAATGAAATCTCATTCAAGGGCACACCATGTTTTTGCAATTCTTTTAAATAATCCAACTCAAAGGCTAGAAAAATAACACAGCTTCCCCTTTCTGCAATTCTGTTCTACCAACCCCATGCACATATTCATTCGCATCTCCTGGAGAGTCATACTAGATAATGCATCCAAGTTTTGGAAAGTCCAAGCCTCTTGCTATGACATCAATGCATAAGAGAAGAGCACATTTTTCTTCATTATATCCAGGAAAAGTTTGCTTCTATTCTGCTTGTGCCATATTTCCATGTAGACGAAACGTTTTGGATTTTATGAAGATTCCCTTTTCTTCATCCACCTCTTGAAAATGTGTAACCTAGTGAAACTCACTTATGAGTGAATAGTGGAAATCCACCGCACCATATGTTGAGAAGAAAACCACAACCTTGAGAGAAGGTTCTGCTTCGAATTGAGATCACAAAAGAGCCAACAACACTACAAACCTGAAACGACGTGGCACCTTGATGTAAATCTGAACTAACATAGCTGGAAATCTGTATTCTGATGCTGAACAACAAGTTCTAGACATAGCACGTTCATTTGTTCCTGCATAGCCCAATGATGACAGGATTGTTCAAACTTATTTTTGCAAGACCATTAACCCGCTCATTCAGTGTTGCTGACAATAGCAAGTTCTTTCGCTGGTACTCATCATCAGAAGACCGATTATTTGCTGTATTCTCATTGTCAAATCCAATTTTCCTAGGTGCTGTGAGTTAAAAGGCCTCTCATCATCCCATTCTCACAAGGTATTTGAATCGTTTGACATGAAGGTGATAAAATCAGACATGTGAGGTGAGCTGGAGTGCAAGGAAAGCCGCCATTCAACTTCTCAAAGTGTCGGGCCCATTTTTTTCGAATCACCTTCTCCCAACACAATTTGCTTTGGTCCAGTATTTTCTCTACTAATTCTCCAATATGTCAAATGATAGCAGGGAATCGAGCGGATTATTTGTCCATGCTTGCAGTGATAAAAGGAATCACCGACATGGAATTACTTTCATTTCAATCAAGGATACACCTACAGGATTGATCTTACCGATCAGATGGAACCTGTAATGAATGTACACATAGAACACGAGGATTTGCAAATCTCCATATCACGCTAACTAAGAGAACATATACGTCCATGCGAGCCAAGTCTCTTCAACAAGCACACGTGAAGTTCCCACTGTTCTGATTTTGAGAAACACATCAACTAGTCGATTGAGCAAGGGATTTCCCATATCAATCACCATACACATAGTAGGAAATTCATCCATGAGGCATCTTCTCAAGTGCTTCTGAATCAGTGTTGAATTGTAGTGATTCAGAAATACAAAGAACTGCAAAACAGACAGGTCACTCGTTCAAGGCATCCCAAGCGGAAAAAACAAACGACGAGCCATCCTTGGTATACGACCCAGTCTTCATCAATTCGTGACAATTGCAATGTTTGCCATCATGAATTTAGCAGTAAAATCATGGGCATATAATTTTGGATGCGTCTTCTTTGTTTTTCTGAGTTGAAGGTGAGTTCTTGCTCCTTATATTTTTTTGATGGAAATAGGGAGTGATCTGCATGCCGAGAAGATCTGGACCTGGTATCAGCTCTAGCATTTCAAAAGTAAGACTGAGTTGAGCGCCGATGTAATTCAATGTTTCAACTACCATCAGTTGAATGCTTGTGGATAGGTACAATGGCCGCTCCTCTACTCAGGTGGATAGGTGCAATCGACCGAGTTGAGTGCCAATGTAATTCAACGTTTCAACTACCATCAGTTGAATTCTTGTGAATCGAAAAACATAATGACTGGCCACCCTAAGCACAATACGATCCAACTGCAGCAGCAAGGAAAGCACAATTTTTCATTTTGTTGCGTTTCTAGATGTGGCCTTAGTGCAAAGACAAAGAGATATCCCGTTTTAGCAAATTTTCAATGAAGTCATCATAAAAAATTTAACGTGTACTCCTGTGACCAGTTCCGATACTCTCTTGTTCACTGGATGATTCTCGAAACTGTAGATCACGTATTGGTTGTTGTATAAATTTCAAAGACAGGATTACACCAACTGGTCATTATCGTAAGAATTATCGACTACGCAAAGAAATCCGGAGAAGATGTGAAGACATGTGGCTGCATCCAATCTTTATTTATTAATGGCGTTGATTTTTATTTATTTAATGGTGAAATGGCCGATCGCTTCAGGATCTGGACCGATTGTGAATTAATTGGTGCCAACATATTTTGATATCGACCTGTGGATATGCATAATCGTAATCCTACCACCAATCATTGCAGCGATTTTCGATAGTTAAAAGCCACGGTAAAGAGGGTATATTGCTACAAAGATCTCACAACTGAATCATGATTTTGATTTTATGCAACAATAATTAGGTAAGGCAGAGAAAGAATAGTTGCACGATCATGATTTAGTTCTTATTTTTCGGTCAACAACCCAATTATAATTCCTGATATGAAGCTCAAATTAAACATGGAGATCGGGGAAGAAAATCACAACTTCTTAATTATCAGAAAAGATAAGAGCTATCACATGAGTTGCGTTGGGATCCTCATTCATTGGGAGACTAGGGTAGTTTGCTTGTTATCACAAATTTGGAGATAGATCTCTAAAACAAAACTATTTTGCTGCTATTGTGTTGCAAATTTTTTTCAATGATCGCAGAGAGAGACGAGATCTTATTTGAGCGGTTTTGAAGCGTTCGAGGGTGTTTGCAGCCGGTCAAATGTATGGATCAAGAGTTGCATAGAATTACTGCAGGTTTTACATGGGTAGTGCAACTCAATCGAGAGAAAATGAGACACCCACATTTTCAGCGTGGATGGATGCAAGCAAAAGATGACATTGTTGCCATTCAAACCAAAAACTATTGCAGCAGGAAACAATTTTTTTTTTTTCATAGTTTAAATGGAATTCAACCGACCATAGTTTAGCATTGTTTTTAGCATGAAAAATGCAGTTTGTTTTTATTCACCTAATGTGTACTTTTTTTTATTTTGCAGGTTGAGGATGGATGTGCAACAAAGATTTTTATTTTTATTTTATTTTATTAAATGAAAGAAAGAAATTTTAAGAAGAATTTAAATGAAATTTTGAGCAAATGGAGACAAGTTTATTGAAAATTGTAGGCAAAAAATGTTCGTAGTTTTATTGTTTGCAGATATGCAAATTTATTCAATCACTGTTAAAAAAAAAACAAAAAGTCAATGTTTCAGCATATAAAATTTTGTTGTAACAACGACTGTCTCAGCATGTAAAAATTTCACTGTTTCAGCATGCTGTAACATCATGTAAAAATTTCACTATTTCAGCATGTTGTAACAACATGTAAAATTTTTGTTGTATCAGCATGTTGTAACAACGAAAATTTTCATTGTATTAGCATGCTACAACAACTTATAAACAATTTCGCTGCATCAACATGCTATAATAGCATGTTAAATTGGTTTTATTGTGATATACTGTTAAGCATGTTTTGCAAAAACATTCATCCAAATCATCCCTATTTTCTGATCCTCGTGATCGCTTGAAGCGCGGAGGAGAGCATACTTATTCTAAAAACAATTAGAGCAAAAACGTTGTTTTATTCATTAGCCTACCTACTCTATGTTAATTAGAATTAAAAATTGGTTACGTGTAGGAAAATTTCCAGTGGAGCCAAGCACGCAACAGTAACAACAATATGTTCATGTGCAATTTTTCAAATGAAAAATAGAAATTTACTTGAATAAACGAATTTTGTTGCTGTAACAACAAACTAACTAAGAAATAAAATTTATCCGATCGAGTGCTTACCTGGAACCATTGATCGATAATGCTTTCATAGGCACGTTTTTCCTCACTCTGATCTTGTTGTAACTCCTCTTCATCTTCCTCAATCTCTTGCTCGAATGTTTGTTCATCATCTAATGTGTAGGAGTCTTTAGATCTTGAATCCTCATTTGTTGTTGGAGGAGTATTTGAATATTTAATTGTTGTCAAGATCTCCTCTTCCTAAGAAGAGGAGATCCCAACTTTCGCGAGGATCTGAGTGAGTAGTTCCAAGATGACACTCATTTTTAAAACATATTAAAAAAAGGGTTCTTACAGTGCCCCAAAAATAAAATAAAAATAAAAAACTGAAAATCATACTTGCTGAAACACATACTCTCCACAGTTGTAGAAAACACACTTCCTACAATTGAAATTCACACTTGCGAAAAATGAAATTTGCGTAAGTTGAAATTCACACTCTAGAGCTGGCAGGGAGAACATGAGGAGTCTCCACTCAAGTAGCTTCTATGACCCCTTACCAACACATGCAGACACACTTGCAGGAAATCAAACTAAACTTCAATCCATCGTGCTTCCCCGACAACGACGCCAAAATGTTAGGCAGAAATATTGTCGTTTAATTCCATTGTAGTATTTTCCCAACCATTTAATTTGTCAATCCGAGGTTCATAGGCTTAAGAAGCACACACACTATATATGTAGGACTGAAGTAGAACTAATCTAATCTAAATTGCTGAAATGAGATTAATCTAGGAAAGCAATACAACATGTGAAGAGTTGAATGACAAAAGACATATGTGAGCTCACACAATATATCAATCTCAAATTATATTACAAGAGTCAAATGACAAAGCATGAAATAATAACAAAGCTAAGAATCAAAGCTAAGAATCCCCTTCTAAGACTTCAAGCTGATCTAAGTCTAATCTCTTATCTCTAACTCCAACTTCACAAATTATCCATTACATGATGACTCACACCCCCTTCATGAAGAGAGAGCACTCTCTTATATACATGAAAGTCTTGAAGAGTGTCATAATTACAGATCCACTCTTCTCTCAACTTATTCCTTCAAATCCTCCACTCATATCTTGGATAAGATATCCTNGAAGTAGAACTAATCTAATCTAAATTGCTGAAATGAGATTAATCTAGGAAAGCAATACAACATGTGAAGAGTTGAATGACAAAAGACATATGTGAGCTCACACAATATATCAATCTCAAATTATATTACAAGAGTCAAATGACAAAGCATGAAATAATAACAAAGCTAAGAATCAAAGCTAAGAATCCCCTTCTAAGACTTCAAGCTGATCTAAGTCTAATCTCTTATCTCTAACTCCAACTTCACAAATTATCCATTACATGATGACTCACACCCCCTTCATGAAGAGAGAGCACTCTCTTATATACATGAAAGTCTTGAAGAGTGTCATAATTACAGATCCACTCTTCTCTCAACTTATTCCTTCAAATCCTCCACTCATATCTTGGATAAGATATCCTATGAAAATCTCCATGATCTTCTCCTTTGAATATGCTTGAATGATTGTCCCAAATATTCTTCAAATCTTCAAAGCTTGAAGATGAAATTCGAATTTGAGGCTAGGTGGTAATATCTGACTTTGTTGAAATCTTCTCATATTCCTGCACACATCATCAAACTCATCCATCCTTGATATATAATGAAAATATGTCATTTTTCTAAGATTTAATCATAAATTCACTTATAATACTAAAATGAATACAATGAAAAATAATAAGGAGAAACCCAAGTATCATTATGGAAATGGTATGATGGAAGGTTACTGGGACGATGAAATGTAAGGAATAGTGAAGGAGAAAGAGGATATAAATGTGACATTTATGAGGCCCAATAGGCACAAAACCTTAAGTGTGGCATTTTGTGCTATAATAGATGCCCCCTAATGTGTGAGGTAAGAAGGGAAAAATGATGGATGAAATACATTATGAAATCTGAGGGGTGAGGATGCATTGAAGTATCGATGGAGGTTCCCGAACAACTCATCCAAAAATAAATAACCATCAGCACAAATCAAGAAAGAGTTTTGTTTACCAATTCGGGCATACCCATGCTCAGGAGTGATAAAGCATGTCCACCAAATAAAATACACTGCGTATCCATGGTACATATGAGAGTATGAATAATTTCCATGGCCATGACCAATACATAGTGTATCGATGTGATAAATATAAAGTAGCAAGCATGGCCACGAAGAATACATATTGGATCCATGTCAAAGTAGATCATAGCCACGAAGAGATACACAGTGGAGCTATGTCTCGAGATCAAGAACAAAGGATATCTAGAACCAAGAGAATGAACCAAATGATCCTCTCCAAGTACCAAATTCTATGAAGTGGAATCATATGAGTTAGGAAGGAGCACAAAAGAGGTGGTGCTCGTACTTCACCCGAAGTATTCACAATGATCGATCATGGTAGAAGTCTACACTATGTGAATAAATGAGTTGAATTCGAGCACAGTGACACATCATTTTATTACTGGTCATTGATGTACACCATTAACAAACACAATACAACCCACCGATAATGATGATGGGAGTCAAGGTACCATGGTACTATCTAACAAGTGTGAATGAATGATTTGGTGTCGAACACATGATAGAAACTATATAGCAAGGGAAATTGAGGTATTCCCACTGTCAATAGCGAGGGAAACTACCACTGATGACTACAAGCCCCAAGGTACCAAACCTATCTCTAGATCCCTCTTCTAGAGAAAGATGTGTCAAAGACGATGGGAGGGAACCCACTGAAAGGAAGGCATTAAGGCATCCTCCATCATCCAACATGAGGGGTGGTGGAAAGGATAAATATTTGGATGATATTGGATGAAGAGACTGATACTTGTGATTATGAGACTTGACTTGGGAAGGACAACTTGCAAGGTCAAAGGCTAACTGCAGAATGGCCAACACAAGTTGAAAAATTTCCCTTGAACATAAGCACAACATGTTGTGTGACTAGAGAAGCATGGCTATAAATTGGGATACATTTGTGACATGGGAGGCATAAAAAAACACGCCATATAGTTGGAAGAATAACCAACTAGGGGAGAAAAAAAATCAAAGCAAGAAAAATTCTCCTAAAGTGATACTAAAACCCAAAACGAAGAGATACTGACTCAAGATTTGTCTTTGTTCAAGGGAGACAAGATTGTTTCCAATAAAAGAGATAGATGTTTTCCCATTGTTTTTGGTTTTTTTTTATTTTTTTTGTCTTTTTCATATTATTAAATCCTGAAAAAATTAAAAGAGTGTTATAGTATAGTGGAGGAAATGAGTGTCGCGGGAAAGAAAACTAGTTCAAAAGCACAATGAACATACATATTCTCAATGAAAGGAAAGAATGTGCAAGATAAGGACACTTAGGGGATGTTCCCTCCAGGGAAAAGGTATCAAGTCACAAGGGCATAAATTGCAAGGTTGGGGAATGATAGGAAATTGGTTCAAAAATAGCATGTTGAAGCCGACTTTAGGCCTAAAAGTGTGAGAAATCAATATGAAAATGTAGATATGACTCAACTTTGGGAAGTAAACATCCCATAATGGTCTTAATTTTCGTAAGTTTAGTATCCAGGGCCCAAAAAAGAATAAAATCATACCAAGGAGAACTCTTCTGGTCACAATAGGGCTAGAGTATTCATTTTTGATACATAATCCAATCGGTCCAAAAAAGGGTTAAACTTATACCAAAAGGATGCCTCTTCAAAACCTTTTTAACGAGTGTGACAAAGACAAGATCACTCGGCTATATTTTCATATTTCATGAGTCTGAAAAGAGATTAACTATGGGCTCCCTCGTCCTTTGTTGTAAATTTAGTCCCCTGAGCCCGAAAAAGTATAAAACATAACTTAGGAGAACTCTTCTATCCCGTAGACTAGAGTATTCCTTTTTCACAAGTAGTATTTTCCAATTTGAAAAAGGGGTAAACTTTTGTTGGACAGACATTCCTTCAGATCCATTTAATGAGTGTACAAGGAACAATATCACTCGACAATCTTTTCAATTTTAAGGAGTCTAAAAAGAGCTTAACTATGGACTGTGTGATGCCGTTGTGAGCAACATATAAGGGAGGGAGTCCCATGGGTAAAAACCAAAATAAGACTTAGTAAGAAGCATGAATCTCAAACGCAAACTCATGGCGGGGCTAAACATGACTCTCGAGCCTAAAAACAAACTTGCAGCATGAGTGCCAAAATGCAAAGGGATTCTAAACTAGGATGCCCATGGAAGGTAGGATCTACCACATGAATTACAACACTTCTAAACAATAGAGAAGGTTTTGCGTCGCAACTCATTGGGGCTGATCCTAAGGAAAAATGAAACAGGAAACAGATAATGCAAAAATGCATGGAGGGTAAAATCTAACCTATATGCCAGTTTCGAGATCATTACCTGTGAGAATGGATAGTCAAGAAGAAAGGTACCAAAGAAATGTCTCCAAAGTCCTGTATATAATACCAAAAACACTTACCCAGAAGTTAATAAGTCTAATATAGAAACCTCTTATAAAGACAAGTATTAATAGATAAAGAACTTAAAAACAAGAAACACTAAAAATAAAATATGTACAAAAGACCGCACAACCTTGCGGCTTATGCATAATAGTTCTCCCGGAAGTGTTCATTTCTAGGCTCAGTCCAAGGGCTTCTTTGGTAACAAAACTGTAAATATTTTAGTTCAAGAGGAGGTCGAAGATCCATAATCATAGATTCAAGGATGGCCTTATCTAAAGGCAACTCAAAATCCATGAAACTGGGGTTCGACGACTCACAAATACCAGGGCTCAAGCTCTTAAAAACAATAGATCAAAATCAAGAGGAAACACCAGATTACTCGAGCCAATAAGGGGAAGCAAGGGCTCCCATGATCCCATCGGATAAAACACCTAATCAATTTTTGAGACCTTGTATCAAGAAGGAGAACATAACTGTAAAGGATCCTTCTCAGGAGCAATTGAACACTGAGGATAACACGCCACATAATTCACCCATGGTGGGGAAGAGTCTACTCAAACACTAGGAATGCATAAAGGGGAAACCTGAGGTAAATTCGAAATAGGATGGTGATTATTAAATTAAATTTGATCAATAGTGACAATCCTTTCATTGTGAGGGAAATACATCACACAAAAGAGCATAGACACCACATAATTCATCGCATACACGTAATCAAACCCAAGAATAAAATTAAATTCTAAAGGTCCTGACACCACTAACAGATCGACTAGGACAGTCTTCTCACCTAACATGATAGGAAATTGAGGAATAATACCTATGCATTCGCTAGGTATTCTGTCGAAAGCCAACAACTCACTGGTAGCTGACACAATTTTGGGAGAACCCAAATATTTCCAAGCCGAGGATGATAAAAGACTTGTAGAGGATCCTTCATCTACAATAGTTTGGAAATGACTAATTTATTAATTCCAACCATTATCTGGAAGGGTGTAGAAGAAGGAAGGTATGGATCTACAAGATCATTCCAATCAAAGAAAGCCATCATAGGACTTGGAGGGGGCATACTCAAAGAGAGTGGAATTCCCCCTTGTTCAGAAGGTATTGAATTGGAAATGTTGAGGACATGGTCAAAAGACACATCACTCCTCAAAAGACGAGTGGGATCAAATGAACATTACATTAGTGAGACCACTTCCTTAGACTTGTCATTGTCACTCTTAAAGAGAAGAATGGGATCGACCGAAGATTGCATTGTCACGACCACTTCCTCAACCACTGGTTGAATAGGATGAGAGAAAACATGGTCAAGAGACACATTATCCCGTAAAACAAGAGTGGTGTCGGCTGAATATGACATCAACATGACCTCTTTTTCAACCAAAGATTCATTAGATTGTTGGGAAACCGAATATGACTCAGAAATAGAAGATCTGTCAGACAAGGACCAAAATCTTTGCACCGTTACAATAGCAGGGAAAAATGATTTAGGTGATCTCCTTTGAAAATTTTACAAGGGAACTTGGGCTTATGTCCTATACATCTAGGCTTCTCAACAATATCAATGCCCCCAACATGACTTGCAGTGGTCGGTGGGTTTCCCCCAACATGACTAGTAGAGGCTGGTTACACGGCTCCAACATGACTAGCAGAGGTTGGTGACAAGACTCCAACATTACTCATAGAGGTCAATGACTCGATGCTAGTATGACTAGTAGTGACTGAACTTGTGCCCCCAACATGACTTGCAGTGGCTGGTTTCTTGTCTTCAACATGACTCATAGAGGTTGTTGAAAAATATCCAACATGACTAGCAGAGGTTGGTTTTGTGCTTCTAGTATGACAAGCAGAGGTTGGTTGTTGAACTCAAGTATGACTCTTAGGGACTAGGCTCGTGCCTCCAACATGACTTTCATATGCTGGGTGTTGGTATTCAACATGACTCGCAGAGGTCGGTCATCCATATCCAACATGAATCACAAAGGTTGGTGACTTGTTGCCAGTATGACTTGCAATGATTGGTCTTGTTCTTCCAACATGATTAGCAGAGGTTGGTTGCTTTCCCTTAGCATGACTTCTAGAGGTTGCTGACAAGTCTCCAACATGACTAGCAGAGGTTGGTGACTTCTTTTTCTCCCACTTCTTATTCCTACTCCTTTTATACTTCTGGTTACTAGTAGCTTAAATTTCACCAGAAGAGGGAGAAGGAGGAGAATTATACTTTACGGATGTAGAAGGTGAAGGATCAAAATACTTACGATGCCCCTAACATAAGGTTCTTATATGAGAATCATTAAGAGAATTTGAGACATTCTGAGTGGTACACGACTAAACCAATAGTCCTACATTCAACCCAGGAATGTTCAAAGTGTCCATCAAGGGGGCACCAATATTTCCAAAGAAAGGAAAATCAAAAGAATCCCCTTGGGCATGGGTCCCTTGGTTGGTATCCTCATGAACTTTGGACATATCATTCTTATGCACAGGTTCCTCCCTTGCGGGATTGTTCATGTCCATAAAATTATCACACAATGACTCTGGTGAGCCAGTGGTATAAAAACCCACGCCTTATTGAAGGCAACTCCATGTTGTTGGCCCTTGGTTGTGAAAGTAAGCGAAGACCAAGGAAGAAAAGGCAAAATGAGAACTGCATGGAAGACACAGTGACTCTTACTGGGTCGAAGTGAGCAAAAGAGAAGAAAATATGGAGCGAAGTAAAAGGAAGCAAGTCGTTGGACGAGGAGATCGAGGATGACAGATCAACAAGAAAGAAGGATCGTGGACAACTCAACAAGAAAAAAAATCCACCATTGGATGCTTTGGAGAACCACGTAGGAAGGAAGGAAAGAGAGGTTGGTGAAGCCCTGAAAACCTGGGTCAAGTTGACCTAGGGTTTTAGACACCTACGGTTTTGGTATCTAGGGTTTTGACACCTAGGTTTAGGCATAAGGATGTCAATGAGTGATTGTAATGTGTAAATAGAGGTCTAAAGGACTGGGATGGGTTGGTGTCAAGTTGGTGTTATGATTATTGTTGTTGACTTTGTCAGTGAGTGATCGAGTGAGTAATATTGTGTGAGAGAAAAGTGTTGAGTACGAGAGACTTCTATATTGTAATATCTTCAGCTGGGTGCGAAGATCAACCCTGCAGCTGGGTGCTCAAGGAGGGGAGCGATAGAGAGGAGAAGAAAGAATATATTCTAGCTGAGAGCACAGACAAGAACTGTATGCTTCACCTTAATATATTATAAAGCACAGTTCTGTGGACGTAGCCCTAGAGAGAGGGTGAACCATATATACCTTGTGTTGTTTTTTATTGATGCTATGTTTTTTTCCCCTTTGATATACTGGTATTGCATTACTATGTTAGATTTGATAGATAGTTGTGCAGAGTAGATCTAAGATGATAAGTGATATATGCATGATGTATTGTTCTAGTGTTGGATCCACTTGATATTTCCCTTGGTTGTAGACATCTCTGTCCTGCAACCCCCCCATAGCTGCTTCGGGTGAGACTGCATCTGCTTCACAGGTGTTGTCGAAAGGGCCAGTAGTTAGGGCTTGTTGGTGTGCTCTTGGAGCTGAACCCTGGGTCTACCCTTGTGCCAACAAATGGTTCCGTTGTCAGGACATTAATCTTCTTGAAGGAATGTCAAGGTGGTTCCCATCAAAGACAAAGATTCAGAAGTGGACAGAGGATAAAGAAAATGACTTCTCTAAAGACCAAAACAAGAACCCTAATCTTAATACATAGGATTGGTTAGGAAGATATATCTTTACAGATATACACGATATTTTCTTTGGAGGAATATATCAGGAGCTATACGAGTGGTTAGCTAGGTTAACAGATACCCAGTTTGAGATCAGATCTAGGCCACCTCTGGTCTGGACGTCAACGCTAATCAATAAGGTCAAGAGAGTTGATAATGTTGTATCAAGAGCAGTAGATCACTGGTTTGATAGCACCATTGGAGGTTACATCACCGAGTTTGTTGTTGACAGAGTAGAGTCATATAACCAAGCCAAGAGATATTTCTTCAAGGGACCCAGAGGAAATTTTTTACATTTTCTGAAGTTGAGAATCAAGATGCTATTACATGAGAATAACATCTTGAAGATACAGTAGATTGGTCAGATCTGAAAAATCTAATGTTCAAGAATTTAGACAACGACAACGACATAAAGGATGGACATACGCGCAGTGGGAGAGCATTCATAGAAGTTCATATTGCGAACCTTTTTAAGAAGAACTACGGGGACAAGGGTTTCTACAGTGGAGAAGAGGCAGATTTGACAGACGAAGAACATTCATAACCCACTAGAGAAGAGGAAGAGAAAGTTGAAGAGCCTCACCGAGAAGAGCCATAAACTTTAGGGAATGCACAGATTTCCAAAGTAAGTACTATTATTCCTTCTGTTGATTTAGTAGCATTAAGAAATCAGAGTAATCCAAGTCACCAAAGAGTTTAGAGCACTGTCACTAGCAGGCCACCACATACTCAGTCAAGAACCCTAGGAAGATCTATGGCAGATGATATGAAGCTCCCTATTTTTAGGGGATATGGATCTGAAGATCGTGATCAACACGGGTTCCTATGTGAAGTCATATGGAATATTAAAAATGTTACAGATGAAGTTGTTAAAAGAACTTAGTTCAACATTACTCTAAGGGATCGCGCACTGAGCTGGTACATGAAGCTTGTCCAAGGACTTGTATAGCCTAAGCCGCTGAATGAGATCAAGAATGTGTTGATTGCAGATTTCAAGAAACCCAAGTCCAAGTCACAATGTATTATAGAGCTAAAAGAGATCAAGCAGAAGGTAGCCGAACCCATTTGGGAATTCGATCAGAGATTCAAGACCTTAATAGGCCGACTAACTTTTCAGATCTGAGATGAGTAGAACAAAGAATTGTTCATTGTTGCCCTCTTACCACACATCAGAGTTCCTCTGATGCAATAGAAGATTTCTTCGTAGGCTAAGGTGTTGGAGATTGCCATGAAGTTAGAGTCAGTCCCTATGGGAGAATCTAGCTTAGGTATGAGTCAAATATTGAGTCAACTAACTAGTTTGTCTCTACAAGTCAAAGATATGAAGAAAGACAAGGGAAAAAATAAAAGAGAATACATATGGTGTGTCAGATTCAAATCAGAAGGCCATGACAAGGAACATTGCCCCTTATTTCACGAATACTTGGCCTTTAGAGCTCTGAGCCCTTTGAAGCAAGTCATCCTACCCTAGTGCGAAGTATGTAGAAATAGATATCGCCCTGGTGAGTGCTATTACTTGAAAAAATATGTTCATACACCTAAAAATTTGTATTACATGACCTGCAAGTCAATGGGGCATGATGATAGATATTGTAGGGATTATGACCTCATGCATGAAAGGTCCAGAGACAAAAAATTCAAGGCAAAGTACAACAAGAAGGAAACACTACGCAGTACAACTCCCCTGGGAGAGGAAACTTCAATCCTCGCGGTGGATTTAGGGGAGGAGGAGGAGGAGTAGGTATGGGTCGAGGCCAAGGGCAGATCATCTGTTACAATTGTGCACAACTAGGACACTTAGCAAGGGACTATCATAACCCTTGCACTACTTGTAGCTACTACAGTTCCTTTGAACACATTATAGAATATTGTCCTGTGTCACTAGCTAAGCTTCAGGAAAGATGAGGACCTCAACAGAACCTGCAAGTGCAAATGATATATGTTGAACCTCGTGGAGAATACCCTAGAGTCATTGTTATCACTCGAGGAGGTGTTGTTACAGGAGAAGACAGACTGACCCAAGGAAAGACTACAGAAGACTTAGGAGTCAGGAAGGCCACAGAGAAAACACAAATTTTTTATGCAAAGAAAGAAAGACAAATATTTGAGGAAGAAAGAAAAGAGTTCAAAGGAGACCAAGGTTCTTCATCAAAGACATGACCAGAAGTAAGAGAATATGGAATGCCTCTAGCATTCGATCTATCTACTTTTCCAAAATAAGGACAAGAGGTAAGCAAGCTCATGGAATTTTTATATTCTTGTATTAAGTTGATTCAGGATGAGAGCATTGTACAAGAGATACAAAATTTAATCAGACAGTATGAGATAGGAAAGATAGACCCCTTACTAAATAGGGAAGAACACCAAATCATTAAAAAGAGAAGGACAAATAAAAAATTACACTTGAATTCTCAAATAGGAGAATATGATATAGACTATGTGGTCCTCGACTCAGGGTCTGAGGTTAATGCCATGACAAAGAAAACCTGGGCACTGATGGGAAAACCAAATTTGATCTACTCCCCTATCAGGCTTAGGATGGCTAATCAGTAGGTAGTAATCCCCTTTGGAATATTGGAACATGTCCCTGTGGACATCGACGGAGTAAGAATGTTTGCAGATTTTGAGGTAATTGAGATAGTTGATGATAGATGCCCTTACCTTGCGCTGTTAGGAATCGATTGGGATTTCAATAATTCCACTGTGGTTGATTTTAATAAAAGGTGAATGACGTTTGAAAGAGATGGACTTAGGGTCATTGCACCTTTGGATCCAGATGAAGTTCAATGATACACAAAAACTATCAGAGAAGAAGACTGTGCATATGAACTGGAAAACATATACAAATTAACAACTAGACAATGGGATTATATTAATCCTATGGCCGATGGAAAACTCAGCTGGAGAAGTGACAACGCATGTTAATCAGATTTAGAAGAAGCACTGGAGAACTGGAAGAACAAGATGTATGAAGTATCTACAAGGAGATGTGCTATATTAACCAGAGATGTTCGCTGGATCAGAACAACAGTAAGTAACTTGCCCACTTTTGATGGTATGAATCCTTTAGAAACCTTCTTGTCATAATTCGAAGCAAGTGTACCAATGCAACATAGATTGTTGGCAATGGATGAGGCCTTGAAATAAACACCAACAAGATGGTGGGGGACACACAAAAACAACATTACAGAATGGGTACAATGTCGTACCCTGATGACCGCACGGTTCTCAGCACAAGTAGAAGGCTGCAAAGTTCGCTGCACAGGTCGAAGCTGCCCAAAGGACCATGTGCGAAGTTGTGAGGAAGCCTAGAGAACCATTCCTCAAGAGAAATGGGTGCACAAATTCATTAACACGCTGGACACAACCCCTATCAACTGGTACCTTCAAGTGGAGCTACCCCTCATCACTGGAGATTAGGAAGGTATGAATTAGAACTTTGTAACCACCTTCTTATTTGACAGTCAATATCCTTCAGTAGATAAAGCATTACAGAGTGTAAAATAGAAAGTGTTTGAGGATGCCTCTAGCCCCCCTTTAGAAAAAGAAGAGGAATAATGGACTGCGCCTCTCCGGAAACTGCAAGGCTGTTACAACATCAATGCTAATGAAGATGATGAATCTAGGAAGGTGAACATTGCTGAAACAGAAGACTAGAGAGATGTGGAAGGACCAGGAGTTGAGCTACCATTCATTAGACAACCGATCAAGATTAAGAAGATCAATATTGGAATAGAGAAAACACCGAAGCTTGCACATGTTGGAGATTACTGGGATGCTGCTAATATTGACAAAATAACAGAGTTACTGCATGAATATCAGGACTTGTTTCCAACAAAGTTCACTGATATGAAGGGAATTAAAGGGCCTATGGGAGAGATGAGGATCCCTTTGAAACCAGATGCAAGACTAGTCAAACAGATACCCTACAGACTGAACCCTAAGTATAAGGAGAAAGTGAAGATTGAGCTCGACAGAATGTTGGAAGCAGGAATTATAGAACCTATTGAAGAGTCAGAGTAGATTAATCCTATGGTGGTGTCGGACAAGAATATAGGTGAGATTAGGATCTATGTAGATATCAGGGAGATGAACGATGCATGTTTGTATGAACCCTTCCCTATGCCATTCACTGACAAAGTGTTAGATAATGTGGGAGGCCAGGAGGTATATTCTTTTACAGATGGATTTTCAGGATACCATCAGATCCGGATTGCTAAGGAAGATCACCATAAGACCACATTTGCAACATAATGTGGATCCTACTAGTATACAATGATGTTGTTTGTATTGAAGAATGCCCCAGCCATATTTTCTAGGGTGGTGGTTGAAGCATTCAAGTAGTTTCTGCATAAATTTCTGGAAACATATTTTGATGATTGGATTGTTTTTAGTTTATTGAAAAATCATATTGAATGTCTAAGGATAATGTTGGACAAATGAAGACAATGTCAAATTTCCTTGAATTTGAAGAAATGCATCTTTTTCTCACCATTTGGAGTGTTTTTAGGTCATATTGTATGCATGAAGGGATTGCTTGTAGATCCATCTAAAATTTCCATTATAGTTGATCTACCCCCTCCTACTTCAATCAAACAGTTGCGCACTGCACTGGGACATACTGGATATTACAGGAAGTTCATTAAAGGATATACCCATATTACAACACCCATGGAGAATCTTTTGAATAAAGACTGTCAGTTTAGTTGGACATAAGAATGCCAACAAAGCTTCGACACATTGAAACAGAAAATGGTTACTGCACCTATTCTGGTTTTCCCAGATTGGAGCAAGGAGTTTCACGTGCATGTCGATGCATCTTCCATTGCATTGGGAGCAGTGTTAGCACAACCTGGAAAACGATATATTGACCATCTGTTAGCTTTTTCTAGTAGCAAGCTATCAAGAGCTGAGATTAATTACACCACCACTGAGAGAGAAGGATTAGCCATGGTGTATGCGCTGCATAAATTTCGCCACTACTTGTTTGGAGGACACTTTAAAATGATTAGTGATCACTCTGCAGTGAAATGCCTAGTCAACAAGCCAATGTTAGGGGGGAGAATATGTAGATGACTTATGTTATTTCAGGAATATGAATTTGAGATCGTAGTTAATCTAGGAAGAATGAACAAAGTTCATGACCATTTATCGAGGTTTGAACACAAAGAAGAGTCGACCAGTTTGGAGGATGTACTGTCAGATACATAGTTGATGTCCATTAGAAAGATTGATGACCACTTTGCAGAGATTGTCTAGTTCCTGTCAATAGGAATGGCACCTACTGAGTATACAATTCCCCAGAAGAAACAACTAGTAGTGCGCGTTGCAGACTTTTCACTTATAGCTAGACAACTATACAAGATGGGACCTGATGAGATTTTGAGAAGGTGTGTTATGGAGGAAGAGCGACCATTGATCCTCACAAAATCTCATGAGAGAATCACAGGAGTACATTACGCAGGGAAAGAAACTGGTATAAGGTTCTTAGAGTTGGCCTTTGGTGGCCTACCTTACACAGATATACTAAAGACTATTACAAAGCCTATGATGTATGCCAAAGAGTTGGGAAACCATCTAGAAGAGATGAAATGCCACTATCACCACAAATTACCCTACAAGCATTTTAGAAATGGGACATTGACTTCGTGGGGCCTATAAACCCACCAGGCAAGTGCATAGGAGCAAGGTACATAATTACTGCGACAAAGTACTTGACTAGATGGGCCGAAGCAAGAGCAGTTAAGGACTGTAGTGCAACTACAACTGCGTGCTTCATATTTTATGACATCATAACCAGGTTTGGATGCCCAAAGATTCTTATGAGTGATCAAGGCACACATTTCATAAATAAAACAATTGAATCCCTGACTGAGGAATTTGTAGTCCACGATCAGAAGAGCATGCCTTACCATCCACAAGAAAATGGAATAGTGGAAGCATTCAACAAGATATTGGAGACAACACTGACAAATATTTGCAGTGTGAATAGGGATGACTGGGATCTAAGAGTACCAACAGTACTGTGGGCCTATAGAACTACTTGCAAGAAGCTAACAATGCATACCCCTTTTAAGTTGGTGTACAATCTCGAAGCCATTGTCCCAATGGAATATTTGGTACCAAGCCTAAGAATTGTTGCCTTTACATATATGGACGACATTGGCGTTGTTCGAGAGAGGCTTGCACAGTTGGTTAAACTAGAAGAAGACAAATTTATTGCAGGATTCCTTCAGTAGGTACAGAAGGAAAGAGAGAAGACCTATCATGACAGGCACATCAAGAATAAGTCATTTAAACAAGGTGATCTAGTACTAGTATATGACAATAAATTCATAAAACATCCTGGGAACTTCAGAACGCATTGGCTCGGGCCATATGAGATCTCCTATGTTACAGAAGGAGGAGCTACGTAGTTGAAGACTTTGAATGGAGGATGGAAGGAAGGATTAGTAAATGGGAGTCGGTTGAAATTGTATTGTGAAAACCAGCTACCTCGTAGATCTAAGTAAAAGCATAAGGAAAAGGGTCTAGGTACCAGGTGCAGTTAAAAATGGGTACCAAAAACAGAAAAGACAGTCTGCACAGGGAAGGAGAGGAGGCAAAAAGAAGAAAGCATAGGCTACACTACGTAGTCTGAAGTTGAAGTAAAACAGAAAGGACAGATCTGAAGTGCCTTGAGATGATTCATAGGTGAGTGTTGGGGGCCTGTTGGCCCTTAGTTATGAAAGTGAGCGAATACCAAGGAAGAAAAGGAAAAATGCGAACTGTGCGGAAGAAACAATGACTGTTACTGGGTCAAAGTGAGAAAAAGAGCAGAAAAGACGGAGCAAAGTAAAAGGAATAAAGTCGTTGGACGAGGAGATCAAGGATGACAAATCAGCAAGGAAGAAGGATCATGGAAAACTCAGCAAGTGGAAAAATCCACCGTTGGATGCTTTGGAGCACCTCACAGGAAGGAAGGAAAGACAGGATGATGAAGCCCTGAAAACGTGGGTCAAGTTGACCTAGGGTTTTAGACAACTATGATTTTGGTATCTAGGGTTTTGACACCTAGGTTTCAACCTAAGGATGTCGGTGAGTGATTGTAATGTATAAATAGAGGTCTAAAGGACCGAGATGGGTTGGTGTCAAGTTGGTGTTATGATTATTGTTGTTGTGTTTGTCAGTGAGTGATCAAGTAAGTAATATTGTGTGAGAGAGAAGTTTTGAGTATGAGAGACTTCTGTATTGTAAGATATTCAGTTGGGTGTGAAGATCAACACTGCAGCTGGGTGCGCAAGGAGGGGAGAGATATAGAGGGGAAGAAAGAAGATTTGCTAGCTGAGAGAGCAGACAAGAACTGTATGCTTCACCTTTATATATTATAAAGCACAGTTATGTGGACGTAGCCCTAGAGAGAGGGTGAACCACGTATACCTTGTGTTTTTTGTGATTAATGCTATGTTTTTTTTTCCCTTTGATATACTGGTATTTCATTACTGTGTTAGATCTGATAGATAGTTGTGTAGAGTAGATCTAAGCTGATAAGTGATATATGCATGTTGTATTGTTCTAGTGTTGGATCCACTTGATATTTCCCTTTGTTGTAGACATCTCTATCCTGTAACCCCCCCATAGCTGCTTCGAGTGAGACTGCATTTTCTTCGCAGGTGTTGTCGAAAGGGCCATTAGTTAGGGCTTGTTGGTGCGCTCTTGGAGCTGAACCCTGGGTCTGCCCCTATGCCAACAAATGCTTTCAAGAGAAAGACCATGGGTCCTTCCTGACCAACGGAGAAGTTGGTCAACCACCATGAATCAATTATCCAAAATAGGTGATACTGAAACAAGCTAAGGCCAACTACACAAAACAACACTCCAATAAAATCCCTAAGAGAAACATCACAAGAAAATAAATTTTCCAAATATTTAGCCCAGGTGGATGAGGTCTTGAGTCTAAAGAAAGGAAAAAGTGGAAAGGGACCTTCTAGACGAAGGCACATGTTGATTAATTCCCATGGACCAATGAACGAAGGAGTGAGAATCAATTAGCCTAACCTCCATTAACTAGCCTTATCCAATGCAAGTACCCACATTTCATAGGGCACCATCCAACAATATTGAAAATTGTGATACAAAATATTCCCCAGGTACCCCGGCAAGCCCCCACAGTCACCTATGATATCCCTAGGAAAATCCACTAAGGTTACCAACTCGCAGTCAACGTCCGGGGGTATAGTCAACAGTTGGGATCGAACGTATGGGCAGGGTAACAAATCCCAAAGCTTCAAAAGCACCGCCTCTCATGGAGGTAAAGGAACTAGCAAAATCCCCAGTATATTATCTCTCCACTAAGATCCTCATATCTAAGCTTCACTAAGCTCCACTAAGCAATCTCCTCATCTCTCCTTCATGCAAACTCATGTTTAACTCTTGTGTTAGAGGAGGCTCCCGCCTATACTTATACGAAAATTGGATTTGAAATTATCTCTAGCTCAGACTCCTATGTTTGTTTTCAATGGCATTGGAGAGTTATCTCTCCAATCCTAATCCAAGGCCCTAATCCTAAACTTGTTTGTGAACCCCAAAAACAAAGTCTAGTACATTTTAAGTTTAGTGGTTGTTTTTACTCAAAGGGTATGGAGGTGCAGCTGATGTTGTTTGAGACTCTTGCAAAAATGAAACTTATAAGAACACTGACAAATAAAACTTTACAATAATTCTCCAAATGAAAAAGAGTTTCACAAATAAAATTCATGAACAATCTTTCAAATTTTGAAATGTAAATTTTTTCTTTTTCTGATGCAAAATGCACAATGCAACTTTCAAGAGAAAGAAAAGAAGCAAACAAAATGATTTTTTTTCTTATTTTTCTTTTAAAATGTTGTTAAGATGAGAAGAAAATTAAAACCTATGATAATATCTTTTTCTTTTTCAAATAACAATGCAAACAATGCCAAGAAAGAAAGAGATCTAACTAGCAGAAAAACTAGGTTTTTTTATTTTCTTTCTATCAAAGAAAAACTAACAAAAGACGCTAAAAGAGATTGTAGAATACATGATGAAAATCATTTTACTTAAAAATTCAACATAAAAATAAACCAAGAATGTTGGGAAACCAAGACTAAGGTATTTTCTAATATGAAAGTTTTCATAAGCTTAGACACGGTAATACAAAGCAATCACAAACTCAAGAAGCATAGGATAACCTGGAGCAACCAATAAATCTCCTAGAACTGAAGAAATATTTTTTTTCACAAAATGTGCACAAGTTAGTGACTATGTGAACTGAGACTCATGGATGTTCGTGGGTCATACACAGGGAAAGCATGGATATCCGTGATTGATATCATAGAAAAACATGGATAACTTTGTAAAATTGGAAAAATAAAAAGGACTTTCAATAGGGAGACTCCCAAAAACTTATGGAAAAGTTTCTAGATAATAAAATCTTTGAAACAAAGCTTGGAACACAGGAAAAATCACATAAATAAAAAAGGACACATGAGCCACTCTACAACTGACTCAAACTAGGATAATTCCCCAATGGAGTTGGCAATTTTGATTAAGGGATTTTTCCCCTGTGATCGTGGGTCGTAATCACATCAGAGCAATACTAGGTGAAAGAGATAACCATCTCCCCATAGTGACAAACAAACAAAAACTAAAGAAAATAACTACTTTAATTAGGAGAAAGTAGGGATAGAGACGAGGACAAAAGGTGCACCTTGTTCTCCCGTTTGATGTCGATCCCTACTACAATTCACCGAAGAAATTATGATCTTCTACTGGAATCAACATGCAAGACAGATACAAAAGTAGGGTTGCGATGAAATTACTTATACTAACATAAGCATGTGCATTTTACTTGTCAAATTCAAAGTAAACATTAAATGTACAATGAAGACAAATTTGGGGGAAAACAAGCTCTTTTATTACTAGTAAGTGGAAAAGGTAAGTTACAACCTTGTCTAACCTTAGGCATCGTCTTGAAGCCAATTGTTTGGGTTTCTCCGAGAATCCTCAAGAAACAAATCAATCGATAAATACTTATCTCAATGAATCAGATAAGGATAAGGAGACACTCCATATTCACATAAAAGGAGAAATCAGCTCTAGAAAAGAAGTTTCCAGACTAAAGGGGATGTTGCTTAGAGGATATAGGGAAAGGAGGCTTGCTAGATGATAGTAGCATAGCTTTGCACCAAGGGAATTGTCTTCTTCTTATCCATCCATGGTTGTTTTATATATTCCCAAAGAGGTTTTGAGAGTTGAATTCCATTGTGTACAAGAAAGGGTCATTGGGAAACGATCCCAATAGAAAAACCTTCCTGAAAACATGAGATTATTTTATTTTTCACCAAAAATGAGGGAATCCACGGTTTGCAGTGATGAAAGACACAAATGTCCATGTGTTGCACTCGGGAAACCTGTGCGTATGATCTTAAAACATGTTTTTTAAATGATTCTTGAGAGGACGTTTTAGGGAAAAGTATAGCAAGCATTGGGAAAGGGTTAGGCCATGACACAAAATCATAAGTGTGGCATTTTGTGCTATAACACCCTTACTATATTCTTTCCACTCATTTGGTATGCTTTCCTCCTTATCTCAAATTATCTTGTGTATCTTTCGGCTCTCTCTCTTCTATGCTCTTTTGGGTCCATTCTTCTTCCTCATGTCATCTTAACCACTTTCATATCCTCTTAGTGGATCCATCTCCTCTCTCTCTTTTCCCCCGTCTTTTCATTCCCTCCCCCCCCCTCGATGTCAGGGGGTCTACTCACCCATCATATCGAGCTCCATGCACATCAACCATTTCTCCAAGAAGAACATCTTGATTCAAAATGGGATTTATTCCAACATCCTTTTTCGAGGACCTTCAACAAACTTTCTTTCAGCCTCACTGAAAGAATCATTGTATTCCACGACAAACTCAACAATATAGCCTTCCTTTACCCAAGAAAACCTAAAATTAATTGCTCAATCCCACTTACTATCCAATGCCTCATTTCCTTCATCGTATCAACTGTAGTTTGATCCTAAATCAATAGTTCTTAGGGTCTCAAAGAAGTATTAGTAGTAATCTTCCTATTTAACCATTCATATAATAAAATGGAAATTCATCAAAGAAAATTCCATGCATATCAGTGTAGATATACATCTCCTTCCATCATTCCACATTGATGATCAAACCTTGAGTCTCTCACCAAGAAAACTCATCTTCTTTTGCAGTCAACCAATTTTGCATTTCCTCCCGATATGGATACCACCTCATTCTCTTCCTTCATCATTTAATACAAAACGTTTAGGTCCCAAAAAAAGAACCATTTGTTGGCTAAATTGTGCACGTCCTTCTTTATGTTGAGGTGTTAATGACCAACAGTTCGTCCAAAGTTGACCAACAAAACCCCAATGCATCAACATATCAATCCTCAGTCAAATATTGAATAAGGTCTCACCCAAGACTCCATGAGAATCATAGAGACCATCTAGTCTCGTGTCAATGATGAAGGGTTAAATTACACAAAGAATCCACTCGGGATGACATTCATACATTCCACTGTAATATACTTAGATATTAACAAAACGAAACATTAACACATACATTCATTGGGCACATAATCAACACATGACATGAAAATAATAGTTTTAGCTTTCATTTTATTCATTCAATCAGTCACATACATAGACCAAGAGACTCATCATTCATCGAAATGAGTCCCCTGTGCTCTTATACATTCTCACACTAGTTCATTACAAGGCACCATGTGTTTCTCTCAGGCTATGCATGTACTACAAAACCATACTAATCGACATAATCTTACAAAACATTTCCATACTCATCTCTTGACTAAGAGCATTCAAAGAGAGACCACTGGATAAAAAACAATCAACAACAATAACAATATCAACAACCTCTTATGTATTGTCATTTCTTCCTTTTTGTTCCCTTCTCTACTATGGAGCTCTATCACTTTCAACTCTGCTCCACTTGCTCTGATGACTTCCATTCCCACACACTTCTTCCACCTGCATGTAGCCCACGTATCTTATTTGGAGTCTTGTTAGTATTAACTAAATTTCCACCTCATCCCTTAACTACTCCACGATCTCTCGTGCTACCTGAGTTAATCATTTTGGAAGGTTCTTGAAGATATTATTTACTCTAGAATGCATGTGATATCTTCTTGATTTATGGTGTACATAGTGGAATTGCTAACTGACACGAGTTCCTTATTTCATCCCTTGTGCAGTTGTTGGTGTGCACACAAAACTATAGTGCACACACAATCTTTACCCCAAAACTTTGGGTGCCAACAAAACCCAAGGAAAATTGGAAATATAATCCCACCTAGGTTTCACAATTTCATAAGAAATTAGGTTACAGTGGCTTCCCTAAGCTCACACCCAGCGTACCAAAGTAAGATTGATAACTCCCATGATTAGTATGATAATAATGGTGTCTTTCTCATTAATCCCAAACTTTATACATCCATGCTCTTGTTTTGACAAGTGACACTCAAAGAACTAATCTCCCATGACCACTTGGGAACTAATCCCATTCCTTGATAACTTAGGATAAAATCATGACATGAGGACTTAGGATAATAATATTATAATATTTCCTTAGCTTAGCTCCCTTGGATTAATCCCTTTCCTTAATCCCTTATCCCCTTTCCCTCCCATGGAGTCCTATCCACCTATAATATTTTATCTTACTTGGTCTACATATGTGATTTATTTTATTAATATATATGATTGTGATTACAATGCACAATGCTAGGTTCTCCGACCTTTCAACATACATTCTCTCTGGCCTAATATAACACAATAACTTCAGCCTAAACATACTGGCTCATTAGCCTAAAATATCATATGTACACATACACATACAATTGGGGATCTAAAACTAGGGCATTGCATGTCTTTACTTAGTTTCTCCTTTGCGAAAGAAAATAGGAGGTATGATTTGGGTAGATTGAACCCTTTTGATCTCATTGGATGACACAAAGAAACTAAGTTTGTTAAAATATCCATTAAGCTTCAATCATTTCAATGGTAAAATTAAACTAAGAAAGAAATAAAAAGGTTGTCCATGTTGATTAATTGGATTGGTTGTCATTGATGTCAACTCTTGAAGAAAGTATGGTAGCGAATTCCGGTAGCACAAAGGTTTGGGTAATGGACCCAAGTTGTTTGATGGATAATGGTATGAGTTTTGATATATTTGAAGGTAAGACTATTCTAGATGGATAATGCATGTCATGCCATTTCTGGTGGTATGTGGAACGTCGCATAACTCCTCATGGTTAGAGAGTTATGGCCATGTGAAGTTGGAGAACCCTCATGAGTTATCTAGAAGCCCCAAAAGGTCAAAGTAGTCAAAGTGTTTGTAAAACAATTATTAAAATAATAAATTTAATGGAGAACTCCCTAAAATAAGGAAAGTGGGATGCTACATGAAAGTATAAATAAGAGGCAAGGCTCTCTCATTTAATCACACTTGAACCTATTGAATATCATTAAATATCTATTTTTTGAAAGGTTATTTGGGCATGTATTATTAATAGAGAAAAGTGTGGCAGGAAAAAATGCGGCAAAAAAAGTGCGGAAGGAAAACGGTGGTAGGAAAAGTGTAGCAAAAAATTCGTGGTAGAAAAATTGCGGCAGAAAAAGTGTGCCATAAAAATCATGGCAGAAAAATCGCGGTAGAAAAAGTGTGCCATAAAAATCGCGGCAGAAAAATCACGGCAGAAAAATCGTGGGAGAAAAAGTGCGACAAAAAAAGTGCAGAAGAAAAATCACGGCAGAAAAAATGTGGAAGAAAAATCACGGCAGAAAAAGTGTGGCAGAAAAATCGTGGCAACAACATGGTTGGGGTCCATTTATGAGAGATATGTGACATCTTGTTTGAGTTATGTTTTGTGAGCTAGGGGTTAGCTCCTGAGATGGTACTGAATGTTCAGTATTGCTGCATATATCAGATTTGTTGAGGGATACAGTTGGTATTTTGTTGTTGGTGTTTGGCATATGGGTATTGGTTTTTTTGTTGTGATGTGTCGTTGAAGTTGTTGGTTTAGCTTAAGGCTACATAACAGTGAGGTTGTGGCACACGGTTTGATGTAAGGGTTTATGGTATTTGGTTTATGGATAAAGTGATGAATTTTTTATGGGTATATTTGTGTATTTCTTTGGTATATGGTTGAGATACATGTTGGGTACATGGTTGAGACAAGTAGTTGATGATTTGGCACATACATGAGGTGTATAGTTGATGATGTTGGTACATATTGATCAGTCATATTTGATGTGCATTTGATGCATAGTTGATGCATGGTACATGTTGGTTCAGGTTATTGATACAGGTTGTTTGGTGCAGGTTGATTGGTACAGGTTGTTACAGGTTATTGGTACAGGTTGAAAGTGATAGGTTGACAATGGAAGTGGTTGATTAAGTGACAGTGACAGGTTGTCTACATTTGGAATTTACATTTCAAGGCAGTTGGATGGGGCAAGGACAGGTGGTTGTAGCCACCTTCCGATTGTAGTCGGAGAACATAGGGGCTTGTAGCCTCCCTCTGGTTGTAGCTAGAGAATTGGGGAGTTGTCGCTTCCCTAAGGTTGTAGTCTGAGAAACTATGGGTTTGGAGCCTCCTTCCATTTGCATCTGGAAAACAAAGGAAGTTGGTACTTCCAATGAATGTAACTCTTAAAGACATATAAGAAAAAGAATTTTGTGGTTTTCCCCTGCTTTGGGTTTCCACGTAAAACACTGGTGTATTGTGTATGTGTATGATTTTTCATTTGTTCATTGTTTGTTTACTCTACAAATATTGGATGATAATGTTACATTGATATAACACTTTCATTTTGTGGTTGAAAAGGATTTGATTTCTCTATTACTAATTCACNTCAGAGGAGGTTCCTTCAGAAATCATTTTAACCATTGAAAGGTAGATCATGGAGAACAACAACATGTATAAAAATGGAATACCACACTTTGATGGACAAAAGTATGCATTTTATAGAATAAGGATGAAAACATATATACAGGCACATGGATTTGAAATTTGGCAATCTGCTATAGATGGATACAAAGAACCAGCAGTTCCGCAGACAAATGAAAGAGAAATAAAACTCAGGAAAAATAATTCCAAAGCCACAAATGCACTTATGAATGGTCTTTGTGAATCAATATACACCAAAGTTATACATTGTAAATCCGCTAAAGAGATTTGGGACAAGATTCAAAATATTTATGAGGGAGATTCAAAAGTCAAAGAAACAAAGCTTCAAACTTACAGAGGTCAGTTTGAACAACTAAATATGAAGGAAGACGAGAATATCGCAGCTTACTTCTTATGATTTGATGAAACAATAAGTGCAATCATAGGATTGGGAGAAGAAATTAAGGAATCTGTAATTGTTCAAAATGTACTGATATCTATTCCTATGAGATTTGATCCTAAGATATCAACACTAGAAGAAAGAGCATATCTAGACTCAATAATCATGGACGAACTACATGGAATATTCATAGCATATGAAATGAGAACTGAACAGGAAAATCTAGATAGAAAAGAAGCAGCTTTCAAAGCATCCAAAAGGTCAAAGCAAAAGGGAAAGAATAAGGAAAAAGAACATAGCAGCAACAGTGACATCTCGGAAGATGATGAAGAAATGGCCAACTTTGTCAAAAGATTGAACAAAGAAACCAACGATAGATATAAAGGTAATTTTCCATTGATTTGTTTTAATTGTAGTGGTATTGGTCATTTTTCTTACAAATGTCCTCATAAGAAAAATAAGAGGAATGATGAAGATTACTCAAATAGAAAGCAAACATATAAAGGCAAAAGAACCACAAATAAAGGTTTCAAGAAAAGCTTGTGCACCAAAGAAGACATCTCCTCATCATATGAATATGAAGTCAATGACTATGAAATAGAAAGATTTATATTCATGGCAGCAGAAGACTCTAATAAATAAGACACCGAAGAAGCATATGAAGAGGCATAAGTTGACTACCGAGAAGAATTGGTGTTTTCCATAGAATTTACAAGAAGAGAAAAGAAGAAAAACAAGAAGCTACAAGCAGAACTAGACAAGAAAGAAGACACTCAGGAACTAGAACAAATGATCACAATTTGAAGGTTCAAATAGAAGAAGATAAAAGAATTGAAGAAGTACTCAAAGAACAACTCGAAGAAAGAGACAAGATCATTAGAAATTTGGAAGAAGAGATTGTCACATTAAGAAAAGATCTTCAAGAGAAAAATATGCATAACAACTCAAAAGTTTTGGATAACATTATCAGCAGTCAAAAGCCTCATCATGACAAGTCTGTACTTGGATACAATCAGACAAAAAATGGATCAAGCTCCAAAACAATAGAACAAGAAACATACCCAAAATGCTACACAAAAACAATCAAAGGGGATATGAATACCTACAAAGAAGATTACATGGACACTCCTCCACCAATAAGATTCAGATTTCAGAATCAACAACCGATAGATACTCCTGAGGAAGAAGAAGGATTCAGAAGAGAAAATCCTTTCAGAAGATCTTCAACTCCTAGGTATCAAACTATCTTTTTTGGTTTATGTTATGCATGTAATAATTTTGGACATAAATCTATGAATTGCAGAGCTAACAACAGGAACATAAACAACTTTGAAAGTCATACCCAAAAGGGTTATCTAGGAAGGCCCAATGAAACACAGAGAAGAAGTTACAACAGGTTTGAATCATTGAACACTGAAGTGGAATTCTACAAGTGTAACAACTTTGGACACATAGAAAAATATTGCAAAATGACAGCTCCTCCTAGATAACCACAACAAAACAACAACAGTCATAGACAGGAACCTTAGAAGAGGACATGGATAAGAAAGAAAAATCAATATAGAAATAAAGAATGCACACTCGCTCCACAAGATAAGAAGAATAAACGTGGTTGGTATGTTGACAGTGGTTGTTCAAAACACATGACAGGTGTTAAAGACAGGTTTCTTACATTAAGAAAGGAAGGAGATGGATCAGTCTCCTTCGGAAATGAAGATTCAACTAAAATCATTGGAAAAGGCACAGTCGGAATTGGAAACAAGAATACCAAGGCAGAAAATGTTCTACTAGTTGAAGATATGAAACATAATATTCTAAGTGTGATTCAAATGTGTGACCAAGGTCATAAAGTTACTTTTGATTCACAAAAGTGCGAGATAAGAAAATAAGGTTCAGGAAAATTGATTGCAACAACTGCAAGAACTTCAAGAAAAATATATGTATTAACTGAAATTGGAAATGAAAAGTGTTTTATAGGAAAGGAAGATGAAAGTTGGATATGGCACAGAAGAATGGGTCACATACACTTTTATAACCTTGTCAAATTCAACAAAAGGAAGCAATTAGAGAAATGCTCCAGATTTTGAAACCAACCAACAATTTATGCAAGCATTGCCAACAAGGAAAGCAAACAAAGACCAGGTTTAAATCAAAGAAATATTCAATGACAAGACCACTAGAAATTGTGCATACTGATCTAGTTGGATCAACTACAAAAAAGGGTTTAAAAGGTGAGAAATACTTTATGTTATTAGTTGATGATTATACAAGAATGACTGTAGTTTGCTTTCTCAGGAATAAGTCAGAAGCTTTTGAAAACTTCAAGGCCTACAAGGAAATGGTTGAAAATGAATTGGATTCAAAAATAAAATGTTTGAGATCTGATAATGGAGGAGAGTACACTTCAAAGGAATTTATGGACTACTATAGAAGGTATGGAATAAAAAGGAAATTCTTTGTTGCTAGGACACCTCAACATAATGGAGTTGTTGAAAGAAAGAACAGGACAATACAGGAAATGGCTTGAACAATATTAATGGATTCCAAATTGACAGATATCTTTTCGACACATGCAATGCATACATCGGTTCGCATTCAAAACAGAGTAATGCTCAGAAAAAACACTGACAAAACTCCTTACGAGCTATGGAAAGGAAGACCAACAAATGTGAAGCACTTCAGGGTATTTGGAAGCAAATGTTACATCAAAAGAGAATATGGAAGAATGGGAAAGTTTGACTCTCGTGTGGACAAAGTAGTACTTGTTGGTTACTCAAGTACAATAAAAGAATACAAGTGTTACAATATGAGGTTTAACAAAGTTGTGGAAAGAATCAATGTAACAATTGATGAAACAGGTGGACAAGAATTAAAGGAAGAATAAAATGAATCAATGGAACAACTTTAAAAAGAAGAAGCAGAAGATGAAGAAGAAGTAGAAGGGGAAGATGAAGAGGATCAGACAAAAGTAGAAGAGCAAGTTCAACAAGTTCCTCCAAAGAATGTGATTGACACAAAGTGGGTATTCAAAAATAAATTGAATGAAGATGGATAGGTTACAAGGAACAAATCTAGATTGGTATGTAAAAGATATGCATAGGTTGAAGGAATTGACTTTGAAGAGACATTTTCCCCAGTTTCCAGAATGGAAGCAATCCAATTTATTTTAGCTTATGCTTTCTCTAAGAATATTAAAGTATATCAGATGGACATAAAATTATCTTTTCTGAATGGGGAACTGAAGAAGAAGTCTACATTGAACAACCAGAAGGATTCCAGTTGTCAGAGAATGCAGATTATGTGTGTAAATTGAAGAAGGCCTTGTATGGTCTAAAACAGGCTCTTAGAGCATGGTACTCTGGGTTGGATAAATATCTACAGCAGGCAGGGCTCAGAAAAGGAAGTGCAGATAGAAACCTCTACATCAAGGTAACTCAAGATAGTATTTTATTAATTGAATTTTATGTTGATGATATTATTTTTGGAAGCAATGATGAAAGGTTAAGCCAGAAATGTGCAAAGTATATGAAAAATGAATTTGAAATGTCATTACTTGGAGAACTATATATCCTTATTTTTGGGTCTTCAGATACGTCAAAGCAACCAAGGAATTTTTATTTCTCAAAATAATTATATCATAGAAATGCTAAAGAGGTTCGGAATGGAAGATTGCAAACCAATTACCACTCCTATGCAAACCAGTTGTAAATTGAGCAAAGATGATGATTCAAAGTCTACATACCAAAGGAAATACAAGTTGATGATTGGAAACTTACTATATGTGACAACATCCAGACCAGATATAATGCAGGCAGTTGGGCAAGTGGCATGATTTCAAACAACACCAAAGGAAACACATGTCATAGTAGTGAAGAGGATTTTCAGATATCTCAAAGGAACATAAGAGTTTGGGTTATGGTATCCAAAAGGAAAGGATCTATCACTTATTTCCTACATAGATGCAGATTGGGCAGGTTTCATTGATGACCGATGAAGCACCATTGGAGCAGTGTTCTACTTGGGTGAGTGTTTAGTATCATGGCTAAGAAAGAAACAATCATTAATATCCTTATCTACAACCGAGGCAGAGTATATTGCAGCAACAACATGTTGTACACAGGTTCTATAGATGAAACAAACTCTAACATATATATAGGTTGAGTATGATGAGCCCATTCCAATCTATTGTGATAATACAAGTGCCATTAGTATCTCAAAGAACCTGGTGATGCATTCCAAGAAGAAGCACATTCCAATCAAGTATCACTTTCTACGGGAACAGGTTGCAAAGAAGAACATCAGAGTTGAATATGTGGGAACAAAAGAACAAGTGGTAGGCATATTTACAAAGCCGCTTCCATGGGAAGACTTTGAGTATCTTCGCCAGACACTCGGAGTAATTTCTACTCCAAAATGAATGATTTTGAATTCTTATCTTATATGTATTAGATTTACATGATGAACCACCATAAAGAGGAAAATTCATGTCAGGAGATTAGTTTCAGGAAGAGTTCAGTCAGGGGGAGTATCCCCAAGGATAGTTCAGTTAGGGGGAGCATCCCCAGATGGAAATATTGTTGGGTATATGTGTTATATTCTTTTCATGTGTGTGTGTGGGTGCATCAGATACGACAACTGCGTCTGACGATCCCTACCACTAGAGCTCTGCTGTGTGTGCCGGTTTCTTTCCTAGGGGGGTCCCAGGGAGGGGCAGGTATGCCCCCCCTAGTTACAAGCAACGTTCAGGGCAGCGACACGAATTTTTTTTGGGCGGTTTTTGCTATTTTTAGCGGATTTTGCTATTTTAAGCGGATTTGTAAATTAATCCCGGATTAAGGGATTAGGGTTTTGGTATCTACGGAATACCTAAAAACATTGTATATATTGTATGGTGAATGGTGAAATTCGACATAATGAATATAAGAAAGGTTTTCCCGGTTGAGGGTTTATGGTATAAAATCTCTGTGTACTTTGTGTATGAGCCATTGATTAATTTCTGTATTGCTTAAGAATCTATATGCATTGCTTTACTTTGCAGGTTTAAAAC
>SNQJ01S0043601.1:164238-195721 GCA_010110895.2 Picea sitchensis
TGAAATGTTTTTTTGTGGTTTTTGCTATTTTTAACGGATTTGTAAATTAATCCCGGATTAAGGGATTAGGGTTTTGGTATCTATGGAATACCTAAAAACATTGTATATATTGTATGGTGAATGGTGAAATTCGACATAATGAATATAAGAAAGGTTTTCTCGGTTGAGGGTTTCTGGTATAAAATCTCTGTGTATGAGCCATTGATTAATTTCTGTATTGCTTAAGAATCTATATGCATTGCTTTAGTTCGCAGGTTTAAAACTTACAAATATACCTTTTCCATTGATGACAAAGGGGGAGATATTTATCATATGAAGAGCACAGAGGCATGGTTCTAGGGGGAGCAATGGTCACAAGGGGGAGCATGAGTGATATGACTTCAGTATTGCATGACATGACTTCAGTATTGCATCTATCGCATCAAAGTGTTTCCATCAATGCCAAAGGGGGAGATTGTTGATTAATTGGTTGGTTATCATTGATGTCAACCCTTGAAGAAATTCTGGTAGCAAATTCTAGTAGGAAAAAGGTTTGGGTAATGGACCCAAGTTTGTTTGATGGATAATGGTATGATATTTGATATATTTGCAGGTAAGATTATTCTAGATGGCATGCCATTTCTGGTGGTATGTGGAATGTCGCATAACTCCTCACAGTTAGAGAGTTATGACCATGTGAAGTTGGAGAACCCTCATGAGTCATCTAGAAGCCCTAAAAGGTCAAAGTAGTCAAAGTGTTTACAAAAGAAATTATTTAAATAATAAAGTTAATGGAGAACTCCCTAAAATAAGGAAAGTGGGATGCTACATGAAAGTATAAATAGGAGGCAAGGCTCTCTCATTTAATCACGCTTGAACCTATTGAATATCATTGAATATCTATTTTGTGAAAGGTTATTTGGACATGTATTATTGATAGAGAAAAGTGCGGCAGAAAAAGTGCGACTGAAAAATCGCGGCAGAAAAATCGCAGCAGAAAAAGTGCGATAGAAAAATCTTGGCAGAAAAAGTGTGGAAGAAAAATCATGGCAGAAAAATCATGGCAGAAAAATCACAACAGAAAAAGTGCGGTAGAAAAATAACAGCAGAAAAAGTGCGGCAGAAAAATCGTGATAACAACATGGTTGGGGTCTATTTTTGAGAGATATGGCACATCTTGTTTGAGGTATGTTTTGTGAGATAGGGTTTACCTCTTGAGATGGTATTGGATGTTCATTATTGTTGCATATATCAAATTTGTTGAGGGATATAGTTGGTATTATGTTGTTGGTATTTGGCATATGGGTATTGGTATTTTGGTTTTGATGTGTTGCTGAAGTTGTTGGTTTACCTTAAGGCTACATAATAGTGAGGTTGTGGCACATGGTTTGATATAAGGTTTTATGGTATATGGTTTATGGATAGAGTGATGAATTTTTTATGGTTATATTGGTGTATGTATTTGGTATATGGTTGAGACAAGTAGTTGATGAGTTGGCACATACATGAGGTGTATACTTGATGATGTTGGTACATCTTGATGAGTCATAGTTGATGTGCATTTGATGCATGGTACATGTCAGTTCAAGTTATTGATACAGGTTGTTTGGTGCAGGTTGATTGGTACAGGTTGTTATAGGTTATTGGTACAGGTTGACAGTGACAGGTTGACAATTGCAGTGGTTGATTCAGTGACAGTGACAGGTTGTCTACATTTGGAATTTATATTTCAGGGTAGTTGGACAGGATAAGGACAGGTGGTTGTAGCCACCTTCCGGTTGTAGCCAGAGAACATAGGGGGTTGTAGCCTCCTTCTGGTTGTAGCCAGAGAATTGGGGAGTTGTAGCTTCCCTCAGGTTGTAGTATGAGAAACTAGGGGGTTGGAGCCTCCTTCTAGTTGTGGCTAGAAAACAAAGGAATTTGGAGCCTCCTTCTAGTAACTCTTAAAAACATATAAGAAAAATCATTCTGTGGTTTTCTCCTGCTTTGGGTTTCCATGTAAAACATTGGTGTACTATTTATGTGTGTGATTTCTCATTTGTTCATTTTTTATTTACTCTGCAACTATTGGATGATAATGCTACATTGATATAACACTTGCATTTTGTAGTTGAAAAGGATTGGATTTATCTATTACAGATTCATCCCCCCCCCCCCGCTCCCCCCTCTCTCAGTAATCCAACAGTTCATTAGTTTCGATAATCCTCATCTAGGGATTATAAGGGTTGTTCCATGTAACCATACTAGGGGTATAAATTAAAATGGTATTAAAAATGTCAGCAAAAAATGGATACATGTGATATCTAGTAAAAACAGGGTTTTAAAAAATTGGAAACGCTTATTGAGAAGGGGGATTAACAAAAGGATTTTGGGACTTATGCTTCAATGCATAGTGAAATTAGGGATATTCTTTAATATCCCATTAACATAGGTGTTATTCCTTAGTTTAACTGAGTGAACCCCCCATGTTCCTAACCACCAAGATTTTCTTCATCCTGGAACCATAAATATTCCCTCTTGACATAACTATGTGGACAAATTTGATGCCACATCATCCTCTTGCATGGTCCCTAGACGCACCCAAGGCTCATTAGAGATGGAATCCAAATATCTACAAGGAGAGTAAGTTATAAATGACACAACATTGAATCATCCTCCAACTACGAGCTTGACCCTTTTATTCTTCAATGTATGAGTTTGGCATGTGTTGTTCTTGAGATTGATTCTAAGGCTCAAAAAATAATGTCAGGCATCAAAGATTTTAAAAGAAATGTTTTTATAAGTGCTTTCTTCTACCTTCAGTTTTATGAAAAATAATCTTTAAGTGAAATTTTATGATAAGACAGTTCATAGGTTGTATCTCGTTATCTGAGTCATAATTATAATTTCAAATGATGCAGAAAATGATTTTAAAAATTGTTAAAACAAATCTAGGTATGAATTACAGATAAGTCTCACCTTGTTTGCAGTAGAATAAAAGTAGAAGATGTACCCTTGACAGATATTAAGGATGCAACAATTCACACATGTCACATGTCTTTCTTTTACTCGCAGTAATAATAGAGAAAAATTGTTACTGAATGAACTTCTGATATATTATGATCATAGTAGACGTATTACTAAATTTCAATCATTCACTCTTAAATAACTACAAAAAGAAATTCATAAGAGATGGAAACACAGAGGAAACACATCATTCAACTGGAATGAAACTCAGAATCTCTGACTGCACTTCTATTAATATTCAAAAAGGTTTTCTCATTTACATTAGGCTAGAAGTAGCCATGAATAGATCTAAAATCTATCTATTTATACAAGATTGTCTCAACTAAAAGTAGTTGGACTTTCCACAATATCTGTTCTAAAATTATAATACAATCTGAATGGAATAACATAATGCAGATATTGTTGAGTTTTGATTTGATGTGTTGGCGATGTCTGTGTTCCTTCATTTTCTCCCAGATGCACTCACTTTCCTATGTTCATTGAATTGGGTGCACATGTCCATCAAGGCTACCACGAATCTTGAAGGCTCAATCTTCTCGTTCAATTCAAAGGAAAACATCTTCTTTTGTAATTGTGGCAGATTCTCCTGGATCTTGTTTACTTCCTAGGTTGTGATTTGATACTGTAAACTTGAATTCACCAACAACTCATTGATTTTGAGTAAACCGTTATGATTCATCTGTTCGATGGAAGATCAAATATTTTCCTTATTCTTTCCAGAGTTTTCTTGATTCATTTCTATTCCAATCTGCCCCAATGCCTCTGAGATATTATTTCCTTCAAATTCAATGAGTTTTTTATTTATAGAAGATAATGTCTCCAGACAAGCCTCCTTTGCATCTCTGGAAAGTTTCTTGCTTTCTTCCAGATTTGTTTCCCAAACTTTGAAAGCCATTTCTCCCTTCACTTGTTCATAATGTGAGAAAGGGGTGAGACCAGGGATATTGGCTTTCTGCCTCCATGTGATAAATTCCTAAAACTTGGACCTAGATGCACAAGAATATTTTTCTTTGACATAATTACTTTTCAGAGAAATATTTATCGCCTAATAGCATTTCTGAATAGTATCCACCCTCTGATATAGCTCTTGTTGGACAACTTCCAGCTTCTCATTGATTTCTGATGCTTGTGATTTGAAGGCAGTAATTTCTATTGTTGTGTTCTTTGTCAAGGCCAATTTTGCCTGCAGTTGTTCTATGAAATTGTCTTGCTGAGTGATCAAACCTTTACTGGTCTATGAACTCTAGTAAATCAACTCGATTTTATCCTATAATTTCTTCATCTGATGCTAATAATTAGCCTTGATTTTCTCTATGTATTGATTCATCCTACTCTTGACAATTTGTTCAATGATGTTTATTTCATTCTGCAATTGTTCCACCAAGAGACATTTTTGTTGCAGTTGTTTGGTCAGATTGTCCACTGACCATTGATTGGCAGTGGCAAAAGCCCCAATTGAATCTGCAACTTCCTTTGCAAACTTAGGATCATCTTGGTCTTTCCCATCATACACCAATATTTTCCTTTCAGTGACCACTCCATCCTTTTGCTGATATTCTCTTTTTACAATAGCTTTTCAGGAAATATAGGAGTAAGATCATCTACATGAATGAGATCTGAACTAGGAGTTCCAAAACTGGTCTATAAAGGGGTTAGTGATGGAATAGGATAAATAATTGTTGTGGAATTTTCTTGACCTATTGTAGTTGGGATGCCAACAGGAGTAGTTGGTGTTGAGTGAGGAACAACTATTCCCTGATTCATGAAAGCTTCAAACTGGGGTAATATTTGTTGATCATTAAGACCTAGCAATGATGATTTTATCTCTTTAAATAACCCTTCTAAACTTTTTGAAACTTCCTCATCTTTGTTCTTAGTGGAGAAACTTGGCTTAGATCTTGTGGGTTTAGCTTCCTGTAAAGATGGCATGGGATTTGAATCTCCTTGTAAGATATTGGGTAGATTGTTTCATCTATGCTTTTGGAAGCTAAGAAAACCAACATGTTGATCATGAGGTAGAGATTGGAATCTACTCTGAACTTATTCATAGGATCTGACTCCCTTGAAAATATCATCATAAGGAGAGTCCTTGTGGATATATATTTTCATGTTGTATTGAGCCAAATGATTCTCCACTATCTTATGTGGATCATGTATTTTGAATTCGATGTCAACTAATTTGACATCTTCCAGGGTTGCAGCCTCGAATTTGGAATGACCAAAATATAACAATGTAAACATACCAACTTTATTGGGGAAAGTCTACCATAAATTTTTCTGGGTCGCCTTTAATTCCTTGGTGATGCCTCCCGCTATTGTTTGGTATGCCATTTATCTGCATACCATCTTGTCAGGTAAAAATTGTGGAAGGGCATGAGGAGGAATGGAACAACCGAATATTCTAATGTAGGATAAATTCTCCTCGATGAACCAGTTTGCAAGTGTGTCTAAGTTTCCCATAATCTTCTTTGAATTCCTAGGCGGCGAGTGGCCATAGATAGCTATATGAATAGGTACCACTATGCTCTGACAGATTTCATAAAATAAATCTTTGGCATTTTATTCCCATAACTTGGAGTGGTAGAAATGTATTGGCTCAGAACTGGCTGGGGTCCAACTCCAGTTCATCAGGGGGAATGGGGTCATGAAACAAATGACATCCATAATATATGAAGACATGTAAAAAGGAGCAGGTTTCCCATTTGATTTCAATTATTGATACTCAACAATTTCCTTGGTCAGGTTATGAGATAGAATTTTAGCCCAATTGAAGGTATAACCCTCAGCTACTTCATTCATTATGCCTACCCACTCAATTGAGAAATGTGCAGGATTCTCTTTCCCAAATAGACAATAGTGCATCATGGTTATATATAATATATGAACAACTAAGGAAGTCGTGGAATAAAAACCTTGAGCATCGGTTCTGAACTTATCTGAATGTCCCCACCAGGACTTGATTATATCATGGCCATTTCTACCGTATTGAGTGCATTCGTTTCTCTTAAAATCTACGAGAAATGTTGCATTGTAAGTATATTTAGGTGTAGAATAAATATTATACATTACTTGTAGGTTCTCCGGTCGAAAAGAGCCGATGGAAGTCTACTGGTGGCTAATGACACTTCTGGTTTGAATGTCGACGTGTTCCAAAGCCCAATTTATCATATCATTGTAGGGTATACTTCTAGGCCATGCAACAGTCTTATGCAGTTATGAATGTGCTACCAATCTAAGCTTGGTTGAAAAGGACTCGTCGTCTTCCTCGACAGAGTCATCTGGACAGTTAATAATATCATGCTCTAAGATATCATAAACATGCTTCCAAGACTTAAGGGCATCTGTAACTCACGGAGTGGTGTCTGATAGAATGTATTCATTTGGATTGGAATCATCACTTGATGCATCAAGCTTCCTTGCATCTTTTCGTGGCGCCATAATCCTTAAGAAAATAAAATTAGCCTACGTGTAATAAGAGAAGTTTGTAAGCTCTTCATTGGATGAAAAATAATGGAAAATGGTAAAATGACTTGAAATTTGAAATGTTTTATTCATAAAGTATATCGATCTTTGTATAGATCTACTGATGAAGAATTTATTAAAAATTTAATGGAGTTTATTACCTAGTGATTCGAAATATTTATTGAAATCATTAACCTTAGTCAACCATAATTGTTATTAATACTTCGACTGTTCGACATTTAGAAGTTTTGATTATGACAGGGTTGAAATTTACAGAAGGTAGAATTCGTGGAGAAGCTAATCTCTAAGTAATTGCTTTTATGTTTTAATTAATCATTTTTTAAAGGGAATCTTGTTAGCCATCAGTAGCTCAGAATTTTGGTATTCGGGGGTTTTGGATGAAGGATGACAGAAATCCTCCAAAGGCCTAATTCGTGAAGTCATTAATTAATACTTAATCATGATTAATTAAAGTTTTTAATTGTTTTATTAATTCTTTGAAACACATTTTTTAATTTTTTATAATATCCAATGCTTTGGCACTTTGATACTTCAGCGATTGTGAACTCAATATTTATTTAAAACTCCCAAAGGGAAATCTCTCGGAGTGACATGGCATAGATGATGCCATTCTTTATGACGTGTCAAGAAAGGAGAGGTGACACATGTCACTTGAAATCATGTGAATCATCTAACAGAAATGTTGAAAATAAGTGCCACATGTCAGCCCAAGAAAAGATTTTAAAATGCATGTGTCCTATGACTCGTCCATAAGTCCTTTATAAATTATCACGAGGAACTATCTTCGGGACTTCGAAGTCTCAGGGTTTCTGTTATTTAGATTTATTGGGATACCCAAAGTGTGAAGCTCCGAAGCGACCGTTAAATATTTTCTTTTAAAACTCAAGCAACTTTTATATTTCAGAGATCACAAAAACCGTTCAATCAAAAAGTACAATTCATCGAGGATTGTTATTGTAAGCGCTTTATTAATATATAACGACCAAAAAAAGGTAATTTCCTAAGTTTTTTTCTTTTTAGTAAAATTTTATTTTTTAAGAGGTAAAAACAAAAGAACCAAAGTTGAAAATTATAAGTGTTCTAACATAGGCTCCATCTGGGGATTGTGGCTCCTTGTGAAGCATGAAAGAACAGTAGACCAAGTGCCTTTATTGGGTAAATGGAGTTATTATTTATTTTTTGAAGAACATTTTCTGGTTTTATTTAAGAATTAATCATACATAGAAAAATGAACTTATCCAAATCCAAAAATCTTTAAAACATACTTAATGACTGATCTCAAGTTAGGCTACTAAAAACTTCCTTCTCTTAAAATTGATTTTCGGAATTGTTTAAGATAATCAGAATAATTTTAACTAAACTATCAAGCTTCGACCGACTTTGTTCGCTTCAAGGTTAAGTGGATGTAACATATTTATTTAGGGAATCCCTAGTTGGTTCAGGATGTAAATATCACCGGAAAGAGAACTAGATAATAGAGTATGATATATAGATATGTATGACAGCCTTACAGATATCATAGATATGGCTTCATTGCCAGCGAGCCTATTAAGTACCCCGGTGAAGTTATTTACTTGTCCCATTGAATTTCCTTTCACCACTTCAATTAACAAAATTTGCATTTCGTTGAGATGAGGGAAATCGATATACGAATTTCCTTTCATCATCCCTTTTGGACAAGATGGGGGCAATCAAACTATGAATTTCCTTTCACCATCTGTCTTATATTTTAACATTTTGAAGTGGGGGCAATCAATTTGTATGTAACATACAAGGTATGATATATGCTTAAAATATTTAAAATGAAAAGAAGGTCTATCAACAATTTTAAGAATACTCTGAGACTAACTCTCTTCCAATTTTCAGTACACCTTCTCTTATAGGAGAAAATTTTGGGATTTCTGTACTCATTTCAGGGATAAACCTTGAGCAAATTTGTCAGTTTAAACTCTGATATCAGAGCTAAAATTATCAGTATTAGCCTAGACATACTTTTTCAATTAAAATCAAAGGAACATAAAGATTTTTTCCTAATCTTGTTTTGAAAATATGCTTTTGAGTTTTCAGAGTCAAAGTAAGGCTCTTTATTCCTATGAAGACTAAAAAGATGAGAAGGAGAAAGAAAATATGAAGTGGAAGAACCTAGGGAGAGGTGAAAATAACCAAATCAAGGATTCATAGGATCTGAATAAAAAATGTCCTAATCCCACACAAGTTTGTGTATTAAGTTCATACTTTTTTTGAGTTTATTTATCATTATTTTTATATTAAAGAGGGATTTAGAATTCATCAGCATGACACTTCAAGTTATAATTTTACACATCTCTGATTTTTAGGTCAGGTGATAATATCATCATGAGATAAACTTCCTTCGCATTTATTTCAATCATTTTTAAAAATTTATTCGGACTATAAGAAGAGTAGGAACTCATACCTTATTTTCCTTTTGAATTTTCAGCAAGGCAGATTATTTTTTTATCACCTGTTCTTAGAGAAATCAAATGATGAAAAGACAAGTGTCGATTTTTCCTTGAGCCTCATCTTCTGTTAAAAATGATCTATTATGCAATAAGAATGAAATACAAAATATTAAATAATCCTGTAGAATTGAGATGATATAGTGCAATGTATTTTTCTTTTTCTAAATTTATTTTAAAATGAAGTCAGTCAATCATAATTTTATTGAAATTATTTACAAAAAGTGATCAAATGACTAAGATAATTTACCAAAAAGAAAAGAAAAGAAAAAAATGGGAAAAATTAAAAATTGCCAATGTCAATCCACTCTGGTATATACAATGGAAATCTAAAAAGTAACTACTGCATGTAATCTTTTAGATAAATCCCATTGATACGGGCGTCAAGAATCTCTCCATTTAGATTTTCAAGTGAGAATGAGATTTTCCCTTAGCAGCTGCAATTTTGAAAGGTTTGAACCAGAGATGATCGAATTTCCCATGTTTCCCTGCATCTTCCTTTCTAGCTTCCCATTTCAAAACCAAATCGCCAGGAAGAAACTCCTTGTCTTTAACTTTCTTATCAAAAAGGGCTTTCATGTTATCCTGGTATTTTTGGAGCTTATCATCCACTTCTAGTATGTTTCGTTGTACTTCAATGATTTGATTTATTCTTCTCGTAACATCATTCGTCTATTCATTCGCATCCTGCCAGAGTTTCATCACAGAAAGAGAAATATTAATAGGAAGACTAACATCAATACCATAAACTAATTGGAATGGAGACATACCTATTGATTTTTTGGTGCCAATTCGGTTTTCCCATAAGGCGTATCTTAAGTGTATATGCCAAGTTTTTTTGTTTTCTGTCAAAATATTCTTGATTATAGTCATCAAACTCTTATTAGATGATTCTGCCAGCCCATTTCCTTGAGGATAGTAGGCTGTGGAATGACCTAAAATAATGTTGTATTTTTGACAAAAAATGATCATTGCAATAGATTTAAAATCCTGAGCATTATCAGTAACTATTTTCCTAGGACGACCAAATCTTGCAAGGATGTTTTGTTCCAAAATGTATATCACTATTGAATATGTAACATTCTGATTTGGAATGGCTTCAACCTATTTTGTAAAATAATCAATAGCGGTCAGAATCCATCTGTGTTGAGCACTCGATTGTGGATGAATTTCTCCAATGAAATCTAAACCCCATAGTTGGAAAGGAGCTTCATTTTTTATTGGAATTAAATGTAAGGCAGGAATATTTTGCTTACCAGCAAACATTTGGCATGAATTACAAGCTCTGACCCTTGAATTTACATCGGTGAATAATTTCAACCAATATTATCCTGCCCTTAAAATTTTGTAAGTTGTTGCTCTCCAGGCATGATGTCCTTCACATACTCCTTCATGAAACTCATTGATGACACCTTTTGTTTCGGATTCTATAAGGAAACATAAAAGAAAACCCAGAGGGTATTTCCAGTATAATTTTCCATCAATAATGAAATACTTTATTGCATGTAGCTTTAAAGTTCTTTCTTTAGAAGGAGTCATTTCATTTGGACACTGAAAAATAAGGAGATATGAAACAATGTCACTGTACCAAGATGAGGAGGAAAATTTATCTTGGATATAAATGATAGGTTCTTGATCATCAATATCCTCTATATCTAGAAGCAAATCCTGAGACTCAAATTAGTTATTTATTCCAAGAGATCTGAAATTTGATTCGGCTAACAACCTTGCTAGAACTTGGCCTTTTACTAGTTTGGTTGGTTTAACTTCTAAATTGAACTCTTGAATTTTATCCAACCACCTTCCTCTTCTTCCATAGTTGTCTAGTTGAACCAAGATATCTTTAATTGCATTTGTTGATACATAAGCAATTATTTTTTAGTGAAAGACATACGTTCGGAAAGCTATGAGAGCCTTCACTATTGCATAAGATTATTTTTCAAGAATGTTGTATCTTAGCTCTCCATCTCTGAGTATTTTTTTAAAAAAGGCTATCGATTGTTCGAATCCTTCTTCATTTTTCTGAAGGAGCATTGTTGCAACAGTATGTTCAGATGCAGAGAAGATTAAGAATTCTTTTGTATAGTAAAAACTTACCAATACTGGTGCTTCTCCTCTGGCTTTCTTAACATGTTCGAAGGATGATTTTGCTTCTACAGTCCATTTTACTTTGTTGTCCTTTTTTAGCATATCTGTAATCAATTTAATTATTTCAGCAAAGTTAGGAATAAATCTCCTCAGAAAATTTGTTTTTCCTTAGAAAGATTGAATCTCTTTTCTATTTCTAGGAATATTAATTAGATCAACAGCTTCAATTCATTTAGGATCAACTTTAATTCCATCCTTTGAAACTATATTCTCTAAAATTTTACCTTCCTGCATGGAAACGTGTGATTTTTTTGGGTTTAGAGACAAACCAAATTTTTTGCATATGTCAAAAGTTTGTCTGAGGTGCACCAAATGTTTTGCATCAGAATTATAAAAAATTGTCAGATCATCAAGATAAATAACAACAAACTTATCTCTCTCACCAATGAATGTGATATCCATTGCTCTCTGGAAATTTGCTCGTGCATTCATTAAAACAAAATGCATTTTATCATACATAAAATTTCCCCATGGAGTAGTAAATGCAGTCTTTTCTCTATCATCTTCATGAACAATAATCTGATTGTATCCTTAGAAATCATCGATCATAGAAATTATGTTATCCCCTACCACCTTCTCTAAAACATGATCCATTTTTGGGAGGGGGTATTTATCTTTAAGAGAAGACCGATTTGGGTTCCTAAAATCAACACAGAGTCTTATTTCTTCGTTTTTCTTCCTAACAGAGACTAAATGAGCCACCCATTCAAAGTATCTGAGGGGAACAATGATTTTTTCATCAAGGAGTTTTGTAACCTTATTTTTTATTACTGGCAGAAGAATTGGGTTTATCTTTCTAATCTTTTTCTTGAAAGGCTTAAAACCATGTTTTAAGGGAATTTTGTGCTCAATAACAGAAGTATCATAGGTTTTTAAATAATCGTAATACCATGCAAAAACATATTTATATTGTTTAAGTAACTCAACATATTTAATCTTTATTTGAGTCGGAAAATATTTTGACCATCTTGGGACTTTCATTTGTTCCTATGTTACAATATTCAACTTCTTCAGGTTGAGGTCGCAAAGTATATTTTAAAGGTATATCATCCTAGTCAAATAAAATTTCTAGAGGGATAAGACCTCTGGGGATTTGATTGTTTTCAAGTAAAATCATTCTGTGTTTTGCAATTTTATCTTGGAACTTTTCTGGGTTCTCTCCTTCCCGCATAATCTAGGCAGGATCATTCTGATTTTCTTGATCAATGTGGATCTCAGAAAACTCATCTACCATTTCCAAAAACTTCTTGATTTGTTCATCATCTTCAAATACTTTCTAGTTTTGAACATTGTTTGGAATTGAAGGTCTATGTCTCATCTCAATATGATACTTCATATTCAAAATAATAGGTGGTACGAAAGTTGTAGCAGCTTTGGCTAAAGAGTCATCTTGTTGATTTTTCATTTTGGGAATAGAGTGGATGTTAAAAGACCAGAAGAAATTATCTATGATATCCCAGGCACAATTTCTATATGATCTCAATCTCGGACGCTTAGCTTGTTATTGTTGTTTTATTTGTTTTGCAATTAGCTCAACATCACCATAGACTATCAAATGTTTGATTTTTAGTTTTCTTACAGCTTCTAATCCTAGAACTAAAGCTTCATATTCACACACATTATCGGTATAATCAATGTCCCATTGTAATCTATAAGAGAAACTAATATAATACTCATCACATGGTGCCACAAATAAAACTCCAACTCCTACTCCTTCGTAAGATTAAGCATCATCAAAGAACATTTTCCACATCTCGTCCCTAAAATTTATATTTTTCTTTGAAAAATCTATTTTCTTATTTTCTTATTCTATAAATTATTCAAAATCATCATCTATGGATAATATACAATTGCCTAAATATTGACCAGCAACATAGATTGGATAGTTATTAGGGCTTTGAGGATCACTTACAGTATAAGCCAGTATAGTTTCTCTCTACAATCGAGTAAATTGTCTACCAAAAATTGGAATTGTAGCATATGTCATGTCTAACTGAACTGATCCTCCTAACTTGGCACCCCAAGATCTAGATAAAAGAATGCCATACTTGGCAGGAACGTCAACAACAACCACATCCATAAGAATACTTTTCACAGGAACCTGAGCAAGATTTACAACTAAATCTTTAATCATACCCATAAACTTAACCTTTCTAGAATCAAATGAGTAGAAGTCTTGATAAAGTCTGGTAATTTCAAGGCCCAATTTTTCCATGATGATCTTAGGCATCAAATTATGCAAAGCTACCGAGTCTAACATGCAATTATGAAGTAAATGAGCGTGCACAATTAGTGTAATATAGAAAGGAGCAACATAATCCTTACTATTTTCAATGTGTGGTGCAAACATGATTGTAGGTTTCTCATCCTACAAATTGATAACATTGGATTGACATTCAACATCAGAAAAATTTATTGTTTTTGCGATTTTCTTTTTATAGATCATATTTCTAGCAAGTTCAACCAGAAGCATTGGAATTTTAATTTTACTCAGTTCATTTTCTAGATTGAAATTCCCAATTGATTTTTCAATTTCTCTGGTCTGAGCTTCGACTTCTTTATTTTCTGGATTCTTAGTCTGTACTTATTTTGTTTCAACTTTCTTTATTCGTGCATCTTGTATTTCAACTGATGGTTTTGTAATTGCTGTCTCATTTTCTTTGTTTCGTGGTAAAATATTTTTTGGTGGAGGGTTTATAGCACTTTTTTCTCTTGGCCTCAAATCATATTTATGTTTAAGCTCGACCATTATTGAATCAGCGAGACCTTTGTATGTAGAATCTCCCAAATCTTTGATATTTTCATCATCATTGAATAAAGATTCTAGATCCAAGGATTTCTCGTAATCTTGTTTAGTTAGGTGAGGTTCAAGATCATCATCACTGAGGTTGTTTAGATCTTCATCTAATTCACCATAATCTTGCACCTCATCTCCCTATATGAGATTCTCTGTTTTCAAAGGAGCTTGAATCTTTTGTTCCTCATTTTTTGTTTGCCTTTGTTGTATCTGAGGATTTATGTTAGGATTTGTCCTGAATTGATTTCTAGTGTATGAATCAGGTTTGGATTTTTCCATTTCCATCTTGGAAACTTTGTTTGATAAGTCTTTAATAATATTTTCCATCTCATCCATTTTTTCTTCCGAAGAAACTTTTCCAAAGCCAGAGGACCCTGCATGTTCTTTAAAACATTCGGGTTCTCTTTTTCCATCTCAACTTTAGTTTTCAACTTTCCAGATGCCATCATATTGGATTCAATCTATATAGCATCATCTTACATTCCTGCTAAAGTAGTGGATATTCTTTCTCTCAAAAGTAGAGAGAAATAAGAATCAAAATCCCTTGCAAAAGTGACTTTTGCAGCTGGTTGAGAAGGTTTAACTTTAGTTGGGATCCTGTGATAAAGTTTATTAAATATTTGAATAAACTATAAGATCGTTTCAAATGTTTTCTTTCTCAAGGCTCCAAATTCCGTTAAGTAATATAGGTGATCTTTTTTCTCACCCCATTGCCTTAAGAAGGAAGCTTCTAGATCATTATATGATGGTATAGAGTCCAATGGAAGTCCTTTGAACCAAGTTCTTACATGTCCTTCAAAATTGTGTACTAGCAGTCTCATGTAAACATATTCATGCTCAATACCAAGGATATCAACAAATTGATAAAAAAAGACTATATGCTCTGTTGTTGTAAAATATCCTTCACCCATGAATGTAGGAAGGCTCTTCATGTAATTTTTAGGTAAATCATGTAGGATAACAGGAAGAGCTAAGGGATCATATCTAGTAATGACCTTGGAAAAGATCCTTAGGGGTTGATCTGGTATATTTTCTTGGCCACCAACCCCTCCACCTCTGGCACCTCCAACACCAGCCATTGAAAGTCTAGGAGAAGGAGCTCGATGACTAAACATGAGATTATCAAAACTTTCAAAAGACCGATCTACTGAATTATTGACTACTCCGAGACGGTGTGAACTAAGTTTAGAAAGATGATCGTAAGGTGATGGAAGATATAAATGAGGGGGCAAAAGGGAACTTGAAATCGGTATCTCAGATTTACCAAATGTATTGACAGGAGATGCAACATGGGATGAATCTGAGTATAAAAAGTAATCTTCAGGGTTTTTGGAAACGTAAACTTTTACTTCGGGAAGAGAAATAATCAGTTGTGTACAAATGATAGTAGGGATTGAAATGGATTCTTTGTATTCGCTGGTAAAAGTATCTATCAACGAGAAAGGGGTGGTTTGGATAATTTCAAATTTTACTTTAGGAGTAATCCCTTCTGTAGTTTCTAATTTAGCTTCAGATTTACTTGTTGATGCTTCTGCAGAATGAACTTGTTTATATTTTTATTTAAGACTTAGTTCTTCATTGGGAAATTTAACATTAACTTGCATAACCTTAGGTTGGTAGATATTACCTGCTGATGCATAAGTTTGTCTGAGATATCCCTTCGGTTTCAACAATTTTTCAGGATCCGAAACTGGCGTGGTCTGCTTTTCATCTAGATTTTCCCTGGTATTTTTTCGACTGAATGCTAGCTTTGCCTACAATGGATTTTCCAGGTGAAATATAAAGTGAACCTTATCACGTATTCAATCTTTGTTCACCATCAAAGACCAAAAATTAACTTAGTCATTCTCCCAGGGAAAAATGATTTCGTTTCTCCGTTTCCCCAACAACGACGCCAAAAAGATGTTGTTCCTGAGATTGATTCTAAGGCTCAAAGAATAATGTCAAGCATCAAAGATTTTAAAATAAATATTTTTATAAGTTCTTTCTTCTACCTTCAGTTTTCTGAGAAATAATCTTTAAGTGAAATTTTATGATAAGACAATTCAAAGGTTGTATCTCGTTATCTGAGTCGTAATTATAATTTCAAATGATGCAGAAAATTATTTACAAAACTGTTAAAACAAAGCCAGGTATCAATTATAGTTAAGTCTCACCTTGTTTGTAGTAGAAGAAAAATAGAAGATGTACCCTTGAAAGGATATTAAGGATGCAACAATTCACACAGGTCACAGGTATTGTTTTTACTCACAATAATAACAGAGGAAAAATTGTTACTGAATGAAATTGTGATATATTATGATCACAGTAGACGTATTACTAAATTGCAATCATTCACTCTTCAAGAACTACATAAAGAAATTCATAAGAGATGGAAACACAGAGGAAACACATAACTCAAATGGAATGTGTTATCACCATGATGATCATGCTTCAAATTCGAGTTTAAATTTAGCGGGTGACTAAATCAGTGTAGAAACATGGCGTTATTTGGAAAATCGGGTCATATGTGGTGGTAATATGGACAAATATAGCAGAAAATCGAAGGAAGAAGTTCTATAGATTGTTGATCTCGAAGTAGCCTGGATCAACGGTTGAGGCCCATATCGGGCAGTGAACTAGCACATAACTTAATTATGCGAGGGCGGACTGGGGAAAACCATTGTGGTTTTAGTAGTGGACGCGTGGTGCCCGTAGAAGTACATCGGGGCGAAAAGCAGTTTGCCTGAAACCATTTTTCCAACAGCCCCGATGTCACGTGGTTTAATGTGTCAAATCAACAACTCGTGGGGGGAGGTGACGGCTAGTCAAATCACCTCACGTTGCTGGTTTGAGTACTTCCCATCCGACATGTTAGGTGAACGTCGTTGTATAACTAACTTAAAATTTCATCATTCGAAATAGATTGATGAAGCATGGAAAAACAACATACCCTATCAGTAATTCATGATTAGGAATCAAGGACTACCGGCCTTCAAATATGGGTAGCTTTATACTACTCCGAGAAATTGTCGTCCCATGCATAAGTGAGGTAATCTCGAGCTGGATCGATTTCCCGAGTTTTGTAGAGTTAAGGGAGACAAAAATAGTCGTCTCTGTGAAAATTGGAATACATGGACAACGTAAAAGGAACAATATCCAGTACAATAGGGTTTTCAACTAATGTGTCAATCTTATCAATAAGTGAGAAAGAAAGGTGGGTTGCGTAGATATTAGCAACTAAATTTCATACTGAACCCATGACTGAACCAGAGTTGGGGGTTAGATTAAACCTTGTTATGAGGGACCTAATCATCAATGAACAAGCAGATGAAATCTGCAAGTGGACAATGAAGAAGAAGCAGAGCAAACGAAAGAGAACAAAAATTAGAGCTGAGACGATGGAGAGCGTTGGAGAAAATCAACTTTCTTGGTTGATCACTCTGAAGGAGGAAATCACCACACTGAAATGAATTTCCAGGTAGAATTAAGTACATTCCAGCAAATTTTGGATGGATGGCGGTTGAAGAAAGGGATCCCAGATATGACAAACCTGTTCCTAACAGTCCCTTTAAAATAGGATAATTGTTATTATAAATCACTCATTTTTTGTAACTTATCTCTATTTTTAGAATTATGGGGAAGTCTAAACATTTTGAATTCCATGAGTAATTCCCCTATATATATTATCTTGAGGATATAGAAAGGCATGGAGAAAACAGGAGCCTTCCCTCTATGCAGGAAGAATTTGTAAATTTGGGGCTAGAATGAATATATAAATGCAAAGGCAGATTTTTGGACTGTTTACGAAAAGATTCTAATTAGTGGTGATATGAGCCTTGTGTTCTTTCATAGTATGTGATTCCTGTTATCTTATATTTCATTTACGCTTTCATCTATCTAAATTGGAGAAACAAAAAACCCAGAATTCATCATTGCGATGCTCTTGTCTTCAACGATTTAGACTATGTGTATTTCTTCTCAACCAATTCAGGATTTATTTTTATATGTTCTGATGCAGTTATATGTTTCTTTTCCTTTTGATGCCATGCAAATTTTCAGATATAAACTCAGACTCACTGCCTCATTTAGACTTTTCCTCTTAATAGTTCTCATGTTTTGACAATGCATTTTTCATTTCCAGACTCCATAGCCCAAATGTTATCTTCATTTCTCTAGTTACTTTATAAAAAACCCTCAAAACAATCCAAACCTAGGCACTGATTGTTGTAGATATATCCAGTGACACGAGAGAGCCCTCTCGTATTTGAGCAGGCTAGTGCCCAGTTCTAAAGTAGGTTTAAATAGTTACCTCTGTCGTTTGTCTATTCAGCCAGACAAAATTTACAGAGTGCTAACATTTTGGCGTCGTTGTCGGGTGAACGAAATTGAAAATTTTTCCCTGGGAAGAACAACATGGTTGAGTTCTAAGGTCTGCGAGCAACAAAAACTTGGACACATATTGGATGTTTTCCTACTCTAGCGACTCCACACATCAGAAAACCAGTTTGAAGGTGATTCCACTGGTAGAAGAATCCAAAGATTTAAATTTTCACCAGTGACTCCACTCTCAATGAAGAATCCATCTTCTAAAACATCAATGGCGGCTCCACTCTTAATATAGAATCTGGATCCCAAGACGTTATTGGCGACCCCACTCAAATTTAAAATACAGAATGAAGTTCATATAATTCACTGAAAGACGATGCCCCTTGGTTGAGGTATCAGAAGACGTTATGAAAGAAAACAAATGCTCAAAATGGGATTTTTTTCAGATCATTTTGCTATTTGTTATAAGTTGTCTCTGGTCCTTTCTATAAAATGATAAACAAGTTCTTCTTTACTTACTGCATGCAAATAATGACCATGACAATACAAAAGATATATCCCCCTCTTAAAATTACACGAACTTCCCCTCAGTTTATCACTCATTTTGATAAAAAAAAATCATCTGGGCCATGTGATGACCATAACCAAGTTGACGAGCCTCATGAAACCAGGGTTGATATTTCATCTTCTGCACTTGATCCAACACCCTCCAAGACTCATCATAGATACAGACCCTTAAATTTAGCCCACATCCTTCATAATTTTGCTCCAAAACACTATGTGTACCTACCTATGTTTGATGGGGAACCTGATACCATCTCCGCTGAGAAACACATCCAAGGGTTTGAGAATTTTATAGATTTATTTGAGATTTACCATGATGATGTTTGTATGAGGGCCTTCTCTCAATATTTTATAAGAGACACCAAAGACTGGTTTAAACATTTGCATCCAGAGACAATTATCTCATGGGAGGAATTGGAGGATATCTTTTTAAAGTTTTGGGGCAAGAAGAAGTCTTTGGACCTGCAGCTTAGAAATTTACAAAATATTTACAAAAGAAGGACAATGAAACTATTTATGTATTCAACAAAATATTTTCCAGTATCTAAAACAATTTACCCAAAGAAATTCGACCCACTAAAGTTGCTTCCATGCTCCACTATGCAACTACTCTCCATCCAAATTCGTCTCTCCTTCTTATGGAAAGAAGATCCAAGTCCTTAAAACAAATGTTCTATGACGCTCAGGACATTCATCACAAAATCCAAGCATGTAAACAGGCTCAAAATGAGAGACTAAATGCTCAAGAATGTGAAAGTGAATATGGAAGGAAAGGGGTTGATTGGGATCCCAAACATAGAATCGACAACACAAGAGGTCCTCTTGCAGTTTCTTATGTCAATGACTCTGCAAAAAATTATATTCCTCCTGTTGAAAGAGGGGGTGTTGATCCATCTCATGATGAGAAAAAAGACGATTGTTTTTTGTATTCATTTATAGATGATCAAAAGGATGAGACTACAAATCTATTTGTTGAAGAACAGGTCGATGTCCCAAATATGTTCTTGTTGGATGGCATCTCACAGACAGTTGATTTTCCTGTATATGAAAAATATGAGGAGGATTGTGATGTTGAAGACTTTCTTTTTCAGCGGTACAGTAAGATAAGTCAACCTACATATCACAGTTACAAAGGATAGAGTATTGGATCAGCTGAAGAAAATTCTCTACCCTTGTGCTTCGCTGCATTCAAATTTTTGAGAGAGAATTCTCAAATCATTGTCAAAGCAAGCGAAGTTGTGTTGATGCAAAGTCACACCAAACCAACGAAACAGATTGGCAAGATATTGGAGCACTCTTCTCAGGTGCTTGATGACCCTATTCCTTGTTTTGTGGAAGATCTTGTCAATTCAGAGTGTATTCATTGGCCAAAGACAAAGATGAAAGTGAACATGTCCAACAATCCAAATAAATGGAGAGATGTACCTATGACGACACTGGAGAAAATGAAGAAGGTTTTGAGTCAGGTAACCGAACCTTGCCATTGTGCTTTCCCTCATTCGAACTGTTGAAACAAAATGTTTGTAGCGTTTCAAATCAAAAAACATCCAAGCATGACGTTGAAAGTGAAGAAAGCAGTAGACTTACAGATAAAAAATATCTTCCCTTATGTTTTTCTTCCTTTGAATGGTTAAGAGAAAATCATGAGACTTCAGAAAAAACAGGGAGTTCTGACTGTATTCACAGTAGTACTTTTTTACATGAAAAGGTTGTTATCATTGAAGAACACCAACTACACTCACATGCATTTAACGAGCAATACTTGGGAAGGTATTTCAATTCAGAATTGCAATCTAACCATCATATTAAAGAAGAAGTTGATTAAGAAATTGTTGTTGAAGGTCATTTCCCTTCTCCTAGAACTCATGCAGATGTTCAATAATGTCCTTAGGAAGACAAAGTATTTCAAGGTTGCCTTTATTCCCCTGAAAATGACGAAGTGATCTTGTTTCTAAACAGCTTAGACATTGATGATGATTTTAAAACTTCGCCTATGGATACTCCAAGCAGTGAGGAAACACTTGTGGAGAAATCTTGATTTTCTATCTTGATTCTTGAAAAGGAATCATTCTTCCATATAATTCTTGATCCCAAGACACATTATATGGAAAAGGTTTATAATCAGAATTTGCCAATAATAGTGGTTTACAACAAATCAATGCCTGTATCAAATGTGACTTTTTTTACATCAGATGATGTTCTCTCACCGCGGCTACCTTATGACTCAAGAAATCCCTACTACCAAACTTCTCAACAACTCTATCAGTTTTTCAATAGAGGTCAACAAGTTCAATCACCTGAAAACAGAAATGCAGTGAAATGAGTGGAATGCGATGATTGTTTTATCCATATCTTAGAAGATCCATTTGCGATCCTGTTGAAGGAAGTGAACAATCCAGGCCCTTCAAAATTTTTAAGAATTGAAATTATGGATAGAATTTTAAATGAATCATCAGTAGAAGGGTTTTCGAACAAGCAAGTGCAAAAGAAACGAATGGTGGATAAAATCTTGTCATGGCTACATTGGGATTATGATTTCACTTGATTAACAGTTCTTTTGCAGCAGTTAGGGTAGGTAGGAGTGTGAAAATAAGCTTGTTGATCAAGCATTATTTTAAACTTCCAGTAGTATTTATAGTTATATCCTAGCAGTAATTTTTCAACATTCAGCGGAAAGCAGTTTGCAAAATCTGGTTTTTAGATTTGACGATTCAGTCTCCAAGCCTTAACAGGATGTCCACACATGTTTGAAGGCAGCCCAATGAAGAAGGCATTGGGTCTACAGTTCTTTGATACCTCGCAGGGAGGATAGCATCCCCAGTTGGAACCTATGTTATCACCATGACGATCATGCTTCAAATCCAAGTTTAAATTTAGCGGATGACTAAATCAGTGTAGAAACATGGTGTTATTTGGAAAATCGGGTCATATGTGGTGGAAATATGGAAAAATATAGCGGAAAATCAAAGGAAAAATTCCTACGGAACGTTGATCTCGAAGTATCTCGGATGAATAGTTGAGGCCCATATCGGGCGGTGAACTAGCATGGAACTTAATTATGCAAGGGAGGACCGGGGAAAACCAATGTGGTTTTAGTAGTGGACGCGTGGTGCCTGTAGAAGTACATCGAGGTGAAAAGAAGCTTGTCTGAAACCATTTTTCCAAGAGCCCCGATGTCACGTGGTTTAATGTGTCAAATCAACAACTCGTGGGGGGAGGTGACAGCTAGTCAAATTACCTCACATCGCTGGCTCGGGTAATTCTCGTCCAACATGTCAGGTGAACGTCGTCGTATAACTAACTTAAAAGTTCATCATTTGAAATAGATTGATGAAGCACACAAACCAACATACCCTGATTGTAATTCATGATTAGGATTCAAGGACTACCAGTCTTCAGATATGGGTAGCTTTATCCTACTCCGAGAAATCGTCATCCCATGCATAAGTAAGATAATCTCAAGCTGGATCGATTTCCTGATTTCTGTAGAGTTAAGGGAGACAAAAATAGTTGTCTCTGCAAAAATTGGAAGACATGGACAATGTAAAACAAACAGTATCCAGTACAACAAGGTTTTCAACTAATGTGTCAAGCTTATCAATAATTGAGAAAGAAAGGTGGGTTGCACAGATATTAGCAACTAAATTTCATATCGAACCAGGGGTCATATTAAACCCTGTTATGAGGGACCTAATCATCAATGAACACGCAGATGAAATATGCAAGCAGACAGCGAAGAAGAAGCAGAGAAAACGACAGAGAACAGAAATCAGAGCTGAGACGATGGAGAGCGTCGGAGAAAATCAACTTTCTTGGTTGAGCACTCTGAAGGAGGAAATCGCCAGGCTGAAATGAATTTCCAAGTATAATTAAGTACATTCCAACAAATTTTGGATGTATGGCAGTTGAAGAAAGGGGTCCCATATATGACAAACCTGTTCCTAACGGTCCCTTTAAAATAGGATAATTGTTATTATAAATCACTCATTTTTTGTAACTTATCTCTATTTTTAGAATTATGGGGAAGTCTAAACGTTTTGAACTCCACAAGTAATTCCCCTATATATATTATCTCGAGCATATAGAAAGGCATGGAGAAAAGAGGAGCCCACCCTCTGTGCAGGAGGACTTTGTAAATTTGGGACTAGAATGGATATATAAATGCAAAGGCAAATTTTTGGAATGTTTACAAAAATATTCTAACTGGTGGTGATATGAGCCTTGTGTTCTTTCATAGTATGTGATTCTTTTTATCTTATATTTGATTTACGCTTTCATCTGTCTAAATTGGAGAAACAAAAAACCCAGAATTCATCATTGTGATGCTCTTGACTTAAGCGATTTAGACTATGTGTATTTTCTCTCAACCAATTCAGGATTTATTTTTATATGTTCTGATGTAGTTGTATCTTTCTTTTCCTTCTGATTCCATGCAAATTTTCAGATATAAAATCAGACTCACTACCTCATTTAGCGTTTTCCTCTTAATAGTTCTCATGTTTTGACAATGCATTTTTCATTTCCAGACTCTATAGCCCAAATGCTATCTTCATTTCTCTAGTTACTTTATAAAAAACCCTCAAAACAAACCAAACCTAGCCATCGATTGTCGTAGATATATCCAGTGACATGAGAGAGCCCTCTTTGCGTTGAACAAGCTAGTGCCAAGCTCTAAAGTAGGTCGAAATAGTTACCTCTGTCGTTTGTCTATTCAGCCGGAAAATTTTTACAGAGTGCTAACAAAATGAAACTTAGAATCTTTGATTGCACTTGTATTAATATTCAAAACTGTTTTCTCTTTTACATTAGGCTAGAAGCAACCATGAATAGATCTAAAATCTATCTATTTATACAAAATTGTCTCAACTAAAAGTAGTTGGAATTTCCACAATATATGTTCTAAAAATATAATACAATCATAATGGAATAACAAAATGCAAATATTGTTGAGTTTTGATTTGATGTGTTGGCACTGTATGTGTTCCTTCATTTGCTCCCATATGCAATCACTTTCCTTTGTTCATTGAATTGGGTGCACATGTCCATCAAGGCTACCACAAATCTCGAAGGATCAATCTTCTCATTCAATTCAAAGGCAAACATCTTCTTTTGTGATTGTGGTGGCTTCTATTGGATCTTGTTTACTTCATCGACTGTGATTTGATACTGTAAAATTGGAATCACCAACAACTCATTGATTTTGAGTAAATCAATCGGATTCATCTATTGAATGGAAGATTGAATATTTTCCTTATTCTTTCTAGAGTTTCTTGATTCATTTCTATTCCAATCTGCCCCAATGCATATGAGATATTATTTCCTTCAAATTCAATGAGTTTTTTTTATTTACAGAAGATAATGTCTCTAGACAAGCCTCCTTTGCATCTCTAGAAAGTTTCTTGATTTCTTCCAGATTTGTTTCCCAAAATTTCAAGTCCATTTCTCCCTTCACTTGTTCATAATGTGAGAAAGGGGTGAGATGAGGGATATTGGCTTTCTGCCTCCATATGATAAATTCCTGAAAAAATGGACCTAGCTGCACAGACATCTTTTTCTTTGACATAAATACTTTTCAGAGAAATATTTATTGCCTGGTAGCTTTTCTAAATAGTATCCACCCTCTTATATAGCTCCCGCTGGACAACTTCCAACTTCTCATTGATTTTTGATGTTTGTGCTTTGAAGGCAATAATGTCTATTGTTGTGTTCTCTGTCAGTGCTAATTTGGCCTACAACTTTTCTATCAAATTGTCACGCTGAGTAATCAAACCTTTACTAGTCTCTGAATTTGGGTAAATCAACTCGATTTTATCATGTAACTGCTTCATCTGATGCTGATAATTAGCCCTGATTTTGTCTATGTATTGATTCATCCTGCTCTTGTTTGTTCAATGTTGCTTATTTCATTATGCAATTGTTCCACCAAGAGACATTTTTGTTGCAGTTGTTTGGCCAGATTGTCCACTGACCATTGATTGGTAGTGGAAAAAGGCCCTAGTGAATCTACAACTTCCTTTGCAAACTTAGGATCATCTTGGTATATCCCATCATACACCAATCTTTTCCTTTTATCTACTACTCCATCCTTTTGTTGAGATTCTCTTTTTACAATAACTTTTTGTTTCTTGCTGAAAAAGAAACTTGAGGGAGGCATTTCTTCAGACAAGATAGGAGTAATATCATCTACCTGAATGAGCTTTGAACTAGGAGATCCAAAACTGGTCTGTAAAGTAGTTAATGATGGAATAGGAGAAAAAATTGTTGTGGAATTTTCTTGACCTATTGTATTTGGGATGCCAGCAGGAGTAGCTAGTTTTGAGTGAGGAACAACTTGTCCCTGGTTCATGAAAGCTTCAAACTGGGCTAATATTTATTGATCATTAAAACCTAGCAATGATGATTTTATCTCTTTAAATAACCCTTTTGAACTTTTCAATACTTATTCAACTTTGTTCTTAGTGGGGCAACTTGGATCAGATCTTGTGGGTTTAGCTTCTTATGAAGATGGCATGGGATTTTAATCTCCTTGTAAGATCTTAAGTAGACTATTTCTTCTATGCTTTTGGAAGCTGAGAAAACCTTCCTATTGGTCAGGAGGTAGATATTGGAATCTACTTTGAACTTCTTCTTAGGATCCGACTCCCCTGAAAATATCATCATAAGGAGAGTCCTTGTGGATATATCTTTTCATGTTGTATTGAGCCAAATGATTATCCACTATCTTATGTGGATCATGTCTTTTGAATTCGATGTCAACTAATTTGACATCTTCCAGGGCTACAACCTCGACTTTGGAATGACCAAAATCTAACAATGTAAACATACCAACTTGAATAGGGAAATTCGACCATACCTTTTTCTGAGCCACCTTTAATTCCTTGGTGATGCCTCCCGTTACTATTTGGTATGCCACTTATCTGCATACCAGCCTGCTAGGTAAAAATTTTGGAAGGGAATGAGGAGGATTGGAACAATTGAATGCTCTAATGTAGGAGAAATTCTCCTTGATGAACCAGTCTGCAAGTGTGCCTAAGTTTCCCATAATATTCTCTGAAATCCTAGGCCGCGAGTGGCCATAGATAGCTATATGAATAGGTACCACTACGCTGCCAAAGATTTCATAAAAGAAATATTTGGCATTTTCTTCCCATAATTTGGAGTGGTAGAAATGTATTGTCTTAGAACTGGTCGGGGTCCAACACCATTTCATCAGGGGGAATGGGGTCATGAAACAAATGGCATCCATAATATATGTAGACATGTAAAAAGGAGTATGTTTCCCTTTTGATTTCAATGATTGATACTCAACAATTTCCTTGGCCAGGTTATCAGATAACATTTTAGCTCAATTGAAGGTATAACCCTCGGCTACTTCATTCATTATGGCTACCCACTCAACTGAGAAATGCAGATGATTCTTCTTCCCACATAGACGATAGAGCATCATGGAGATATATAATATATGAGCATCTAAGGAAGCCATGGAATACATACCATGAGTGTCGGTTATGAACTTACCCGGATGTCCCCACCAGGACTTGATTATATCATGGAAATTTCTACCGTATTGAGTGCATTCTTTTCTCTCAAAATCTAGGAGAAATGTTGCATTGTAAGTATATTTAGGTGTAAAAGAAAGATTATACATTACTTGTAGGTTCTCCGATCGAAAAGAGATGACAGAAGTATGTTGGTGGTTGATGATGCTTCTGGTTTGAATTTCGACATGTTCCAAAGCCCAATTTATCATATCATTGTAGGGTATAATTCTAGGTCATGCAACAATCTTATGCAGTTCTGACTATGCTACCAATCTAAGCTTGGATGAAAAGGACTCGTCGTCTTCCTTGGTAGAGTCATCTGGACAGTTAATATTCCCATGCTCTAAGATATCATAAACCTGCTTCCAAGACTTAATGGCATCTGTAACTCACATAGTGGTTTCTGATAGAACGTCTGCATTTGAATTGGAATCATCACCTGATGCATCAAGCTTCCTTGTAGCTTTTCGTGGTGCCATAATCCTTAAGAAAATAAAATTAGCCTACCTATAAAAGGATAAGTTTGTAATCTCTTCACTGGATGAAAACCCGCTAATGGAAAATGGTAAAACGACTTGAAATTCAAAATGTTTTATTCATAAAGTCTATCGATCTTCGTATAGATCTACTAATGAAGAATTTATTAAAAATTTAATGGAGTTTATTACGTAGTGATTCACAATCTTGATTGAGATCATTAACCTTAGTCAATCATAAATCTTATTAATACTTCTACGGTTCGACATTCAAAAGTTTTGATTATGACAGGGTAGAAATTTCCCGAAGACCGAATTCGCGGAGAAGCTAATCTCTAAGTAATTTCTTTTATGTTTTAATTAATCATGTTTTAAAGGGAATCGTGTTAGCCTGAAGTAACTCGAAATTTCAGTATTTGGGGGTTTTGGATGAAGGATGACGGAAATACTCCGAAGGCCTAATTCACAAAGTCATTAATTAATAATTAATCGTGATTAATTAAAGCTATTAACTATTTTATTAATTCTTTGAAACACATTTTTTACTTTTTTATAATATCCAATGCTTTGGCGCCTTCATACTTCGGCGATTGTGAACTCAATCTTTATTTAAAACTCCCGAAGGGAAATCTCTCAGAGTGATGTGGCAGAGGTGGTGTCATTCTTGATGACATGTCAAGAAAGGAGAGGTGACATGTGACACTTGAAATCGTGTGAATCATCTGACGGAAATGTTGAAAATAAGTGCCACATGTCAACACAAGAAAATATTTTAAAAGAAACGTGTCCTATGAGTCTTCGTAAGTCCTTTAGAAATTATCATGAGGAACTATCTTCGAGACTTCAGAGTCTATAGGTTTTTTTTATTTAAATTTGTTGGAATACCTGAAGCGCGAAGCTCCGGAGCGACCATTAAAGATTTTCTTTTAAAACTCAATAAACTTTTATATTTCGGAGATCACAAAAACCGTTTGATCAAAAAGTACAATTCATCGACGATTGTTATTGTAAGCACTTTATTAATATATAACAACCAAAAAAAGGTAATTTCCTAAGTTTTTTTCATTTTAGTAAAATTTTATTTTTTAAGAGGTAAAAACAAAAGAATCAAAGTTGAAAATTATAAGTGTTCTAACAGCATGTATGAAGCATGGATATGATTTTGTGCTTTCTCATGATGATTATTCATGTGTAGGATCTTGCTTGCCACATGGACCAGATACATTAGTTTCAATATTTTTTTGGGGAGGAATCATCCCAACTCTCCTAGAAATCTAAAAAAAAATGGGAGTCATTAATGTAGGGTAGATCAAATGATACATGATATATTCCAAGTGTGCCTCAAAATTGTGCTAGAGAAATTGGAAAATGGAATGTCCAAGGATTATCCCACACTTATTTTCATTGTTCCATTTACTATGTGCATCATCCTACATACCTACTTGCCATGTTTTGGAATTTGACCTTGGATACATGATTTTTAGGTGGGAATCTCCTGACTTCCTCCAAAAGTGGTGAAGTATCACCTCAATAATTGATATGTGAATATGACAAACAAAAGATGAATTCTCGTGTGCTTTGTGGGTCCATCATTCCTACCAATTTGTCATTTGTTTTCATGTCTCGTGCCATGCTTTGACTAGGCACAAGATTTTTAGGGAGGAAACTCCCAAACGCGTCTAAAAAATTGTAAACTGAAATGAGGGCTATTGAAATTGTGAGATTCTAATAATCTGATGGGGGTTTAGAAGCTTCCCTTCCAAATGCCTCCACAAAGTTCCACAGTGTAACCTCCACTATTGATCTCTCTTTTCCATCAGATGGATTACAATCTTATTTGAGACTCTTGGGAGCCTTTTTCCTATCAAAAAATGTTTGTGCATCCAGTCAACATATGTCATGTGTACTATGTTATCTTTCGAGTTTCTCTTAAAGTGGTTACACCATGCTAGTTGTATGCTTCATGTGATGTGTGGTGCATGGTGAAACTTTAGCCTCTTGTTGTATTTTATATTGTTTTGGTTGATTGACATTTGGAGATATTACTATAGGTGGATGCTTTTCCGCTAGATATGTAACAGATGAGATGAAATTCTTATGAAGGTAGCTATATTATGTGCGATTGACATATTCTACATGGAATTCATGTTAATGAGAACAATAACTTGGCATAACATGTGGAGCTATCTTGTGGAGGAGTGTTAGGCACTAGGAGAAAGGGTTCTTATCCCTAGGAGAATTAGGACAACATGACACACTCTAAGAGGTTCAAAACTTATCTTGAGGGAGCATTTCCTAGATGGTGCACTACTTAGAGTTTGTTGTGGAATTGGGACACATGTGGAGGAGCATTCAATCTTGGAGCCTTACTTGGATATCTTCATGTAGCATTGTGATGAAGAATGCTTGACATGTGAAACCTTAGCTTGAAGAGTGCACCACTTGGGAAGTGGTGTACAACCACCACATGACATATGTACACCTTAATTCAAGTGTTCCTCATGTGAACCTACTTTAGTGGCTTAGATTAAGTTTCTTTTGGACTTGGTCCGGTTTCTAATGTCAGCCTCCCTCAACTATCTTATAAAGGGATGGGAGTGTCTTTGTATTCACAACATAGTCATTAGATCATTTTGTATCTTCTTGTGGTCCTTGTTCTTGTGTGATGCAAGAGTTGAAAGGCCCAGGTGAAGACATGGTGTGCTATGGTTTGGGTGTGGTAAAATATAGAGAAAACTTGGAGTGTTAGGGTGGAAATATTGGTGTGAGAAATATCTAGGGCTTGTGGCATGAAACCCTATACAGGACTTGGAGTTCTTGATGTTAATGAAGCTTCTATGATGTAATCTTGTGAATCTTTTTGAAGAATTGCATAATGAAAGTAGAATATTCAAGGGTAGACTTATTGGTGTGATGCTAGTTTGTTGTGAAGCCTTTTCTAAGGTTAGGATAGCTTGGTATATTTGTTGTTGAGGGTGGGCCCTCAAGAATCTACATCTAGTGGCACAAGATGAAAAATACATTTACCCTAGAAAATATTAACAGGGGAAACTGGCATTCAAAGATATGTTCATTCTCCTTAAATAACCCGACCAAGCTAGTAATTTGAATCATTTAATAATGGAGTATATCAAGTCTTTAAATAGACTTCATCACATCATATACCATGGGTGAACATCATGGGCCTATAAACTACCTATGGTAAAGCCATTATTGACTTAATCAAAATCAACCTAACTACTCTTGACTGAGTCAAAATTAACCTAACAACAAAATGACTTATATATCAAGAATATGAGATGGATACATATTAAGGAGAAAAAAATATAGATGGATACATGTTAAGAAGAAGAAAAGAAACCCAAACATTGCATATTGCATGGTGGAAAATATATTTTGAATATTTATTAATCAAAATGTATTGTTGTTCTACCTACTCAGGAATGACCTTATTAGATGATACCTTACATAACATTAACTCAAAGGTATTGATTATATAAATAATAATTACTTTGAAATGATGATTTTAATGAGAATGACCTTAACCGATGTGATCTTAAGTAATGTAACATCAAGATGAAGGTATTGATCACATAAACTATGATCATGATCACTTTGAAATGTTTATGATTTTAATTACTACTTATTCCCTTCCTCTTCTTGTCATTAAAAAGGTGATTTCTTGATATAGCTAAAACATGTCATTAAAAAGGTGATTCCTTGATGTAGCTGAAACAATATAATACAATTATGAATAATTGTTATTCAAACATTAATTGTAACTATTAGGTGAGGCTTATAAAATAATTAATAGTTTTTTCAAGTAATTTAGACTGAATTTGCTTCGTGTCATTAAAAGAAGGTGATTCCTTAATGTAGCTAAAACAATATAATACAATTATGAATACAAATTATTCAAACATTAATTGTAACCATGTAAGTGAGGCTTATAAAATAATTAATTACTTTTTCAAAGTAACTTAGACTGAATTTGATGCGAATAATGCATATTTTATATTGAAGTCACTTTGATGCCAATAATGCATCCTCTATATTGAAGTCATTGACATAAAGAGCACCATGTCATTTACTATGCTACCCAATATACATGGAAAGTAAAGAGAGTCTCATATAATACACACAAAGTGTTGGCAGATGTATCCACCAAGCAAACCCTACATGCACATTAAAAGTATAAATCATAGGAGAATAACGTATTTCCACCCAATCGATTTCGTTGTCATGTCGAATGAAAAAGAAAAAAAAAGAAGGGATGGTTGGAGTTTCAATTCCCATGGACTCTTACTTTTAATTTTTTTATGGTTGGAATAGTAATAGTGAATGATCTATTTCTTGTTGCTAGAATTTGTTAGCGAGGAAAAATGATCTGGGAATTTTTTTAGTAACTAAATAATAATGAATGTTCTAGATGTAAATTATATAGGAACAATGAAAGGCAATTGTTCTAGAAATCTCTAGTGCAAACACCTCTAATTTGAAAGTAGGTAATGCAAAATACATGCTTAATTGGGAAATCTTCCATTATCACAATAGCATTTATCAATTTCAACTAAGACTTCCATATTAAAACCTTATATATTGGAGATCTTGATCTTGATCTTAATCTTATCTCTAGTCCAAAACTTATAAGAATAATTACCCATAAATTATATATATATATATATATATATATATATATATATA
>SNQJ01S0043601.1:195731-221378 GCA_010110895.2 Picea sitchensis
AAAGAAGGGAAATTGATTTTTATCCTCCTAAGTGCCTATGTGTGTTTTAGACTAACCCCTTTATATGATGAGGGGACTAAGTGTAATGTGGCTTTACAACATTTTTGACATCATTTTTAAGAAGGTAGTTGGCCTTCCCCACATCCCAAGAACTTACAATGTGAAATTTTGTTCAAATGCACGGCCCCTAGTGTAGACAGAGGTGCACAGAGCACAGGTGTGTGAACAAAGATGAATTAGAAAGTGCATGCGCACAAAGAAAGTTTGTTACTTAAGTGCATGTGCACACGATGCACGTCTGTGGGGTAGAATACCCGCACACCTGTAACAAATGGCCGAGAAAGAAAATCCAGATGGATTTCTCTCAATTCTCCTGTGAATTGACTGGTTAGCAGGTCGGCTGAGGCTGGTTTGTGCACCTGCAAGTTAAACAAACTAAAAGAAGAGCAAAATAAACCCAAATGAGGTAGGAATTTGATACCTTTCCCCAGTGGAGTCGCCAATCTGTTGCACCCTTTTCGTCACCTTGGTGAGCAAATAAGAGGTGCTTACATGCCCAGTTGAGTCTTGCTGAGCATGACAGCTGTAGAGGAAAGAGTTAGAGAAATAAAAACAAAACTATAAGAAAGAATTAAACTAATACAAACTAAAATCATAAGCATATGGATATAGAGATAACAAACACAAAAAGACCCATATCACCAATGTTTTTAGGCTGATATATTTATGAAATCAAAGCACAATGAAGAAAGGGGACTATGAGTCCCTTCTTCCTCCAAGGGAAGGCTCTTGGACCCTCACAAGCTTGCTCTCCTTACAACAAGAAAAATGAAAATGGTAGTGAAAGAACTCCTTGCAAATCCACTCAATGGAGAGGTGGATTTCTCAATGAAATGATGCCAAAGTGCTCTTGTCAAGGATGGAGTCCTTAAAACAATATAGGCAGCATAACATTACATGAAATTCCTTGAGAAAATGAGGTGCATTCATGGATTTTTATAGCATTGCATTGGGCTATTGTGTAACTCCTTTGTAGTGTGAAAAGAGGCTCTTTAGGGCATTATTAGGTCTTTGACTAGCCTACCATTCGGATTCAGCTCAGATTTGAGGGTTAAATCGGCTTGGGAGCTGATCCATAAGTGGTTGGGAGGCCGACCACTTCAATAAATGCGTCATTTAGCAGGTGCGCGGCTTTTTGTGCTAACAGTCGTGCATCGTGCACGTATGCGCGCATGCAACGTTTATGTTCCGTGCATGTGCGCGCGCACCCAACTTCTGTAAAGCGCTCTTCAATTTTATACTACTTTGTATAGTTTTTTGTCTTTTTTGAATGTTGTGAGATTAATTCATGGCCATGAATGACTTCATTACTGTTTGACGATGTTGAGTTCTTGTAACCATGTGCTGACGAAATTTCAGTGATAACACTCAGGATCGAAGCTCAGCCTGGACTTTGCAAGGATAAACGTCGTTAACAAGGTACATATCTTTCTTCTTCTCCTTCGTATATTAGCTCGATTAGATCTAAAAGGATGTCAGTGTCCATGTTAAGAACTTTTATGTCTTGGCCTTAGGAATCTAGAGACCAAGAGGGAATCCACTTGTCTACAGGGGGATTCACCTGTAACAGAAATTGGCGACTCCACTGGGGAGGAGCTCTGATTTTTGTCTCCTTTCCCAGATCTTGTTTTGGCCCTTTGCTCATTGTTTTGACCTTCTCCATATTGTTTTTTATTCTTAGAACTGATTGTTTGGTTCTTAATTTCATCAAAATCAACTTGATTGATTGAATTTGCTTGATTTTTTGAGTTTCTGGGCATTTTTCTGAGCTTTTGAAGCAGAGTGCTCCCCTGCCCTTGCTACAGAGTGCCAACACTCCCTGGTGGTCTTACACAGGGCGCTGGAATGTTCTGGTGCCCCTTACACCAGAGCGCTACCCCCTTTCTATGAGAAATTCTTCATATTTTTCATCTTCTGAAGTTGTTTCTTCATTTTGGCTTTGACTTAGAAGTCCTTACATCCTCAGTACATATTTTTCATTGGCCTTTAACACTTTCTTTCTGAGAATTCATCCTCTTTTGTTTGGATTTTTTGACATTTGTCCTTACTTTGCAATAACTCTTTGTCCTTGATGATTTGGAGTCAATTTGTTGTTTTGTTCTTGTTTATCTGAGTGAGTGAAAACTTTGTAAGGAGTTTCAAAGGTCTTTTGTACTTTTCTTTCTGATCTTTGAGTAATCTTGTCCAAGATATTTTTCCCTCCTTTTGAGTTTTTGGTTTTCTGTTTCTTGTTTGATCACATCAAGGGTGTCTTTTTGTTTATGTGAAGTTTACTTCCAGATTGCTTAAATATCACAAGTCTTGAAGTTTGATTAGCATAGGAAGCTTTACATCTACTGGTTATCAGTCACATATGAACATTTTAGCATTGTATTGGATTCCTTATTGAGGACTATTGCATGAGGTCATTGCATCTTAGTGTTTGACAGTGAAAGGAAAATCCTTCTCCTTCCCTTAAATAGACATTCATTGAAAGAAAAGATTACTTATCATTTCTTATGCATGTTTTGGGAACTGAGTCATAATATCATCATTTTTCACTCTCATATACCTCTAAGTAAACAACAGCCACTAAAATCAACGCTTAACTAAAATTTATCAGACTTTTTACATCTTTGTTAGAAAACCTACATTAGTTTAAGGTGTAGGGCTTTGGAATAGGTTGAAAGGATAACTTTCCAAAGCTATCAAACAAACTTAGCATCTTGCGATAGGGAGATAAAATCCAATTGTCGTATAGGCTTTCTGGGATCCCCCTCTCACACAGGGGTTATGCATGAGGTTGTGTTCGGGAGAGTTACGGAGATTATCCCTCCGTGGTTCAACCGTTCGTAGTAGTCGGATCGTATATTGGGGGCAGTTGAGGGTATACCCATGTTTATGTGTGGGAGCCTCTCGAGTTGATTTCAGACTTGTTATCCTACCCATACGTTTCGATTGGACTGTCGACTGTACCTGCCCGAGGGCTGACTATAAATTGGTGACCTTAGTAGCCATAATCTTTAGGGTCTCACACAAGGTGACAATGAAGGAAAGTCTTATTGTACCTGGAATAGACGTTGGTCAAATTCACTCGGGCTCCTTGGAGGGTAATTCCACAATTACTGCGTGGAAGCTTGCACCAAGGCATAAGTTCGTTAAGCAGGTCGCCAATGTAACTGATCCACCCGCTCTATGCCCACCTCTTCCTATTTTGATCTCGTGACATTGGATTTCATCACCAACTAGTGGTTTCATTGTGGGAAGGTTTTGTTTGATTGTTTGCTTCTCGGATTCATGGCGTGTGTTGGTTGTGTTACTTAGTGGACCTTAGTTCGAGTCAATGTTAATGGCATCAAATCCTAAGAGTACCAATGGAGGAACCCCTTCTCTTGGGGAACCTTATACCTTTCCTTCGTTTGGAAACTTTGGTCCTCCATACATTGCCACACTGAGTCTTCCGAGACTCACCATAGGATTACTAGTTTGGTTGTTCCCCACTGCAGTGATCTCGAATCCTCCCAATGTTTCAACTGCACCTAATACTTTAGATTCCAGTACACCACCCACACATCAACCTCATGTCGAATTTTTTCATTCTTCACCCATTAAGTCTCCTTCCATTTCTCCTTCTTCGCCTAGTGAAAGCTCTAAAGAAAGTAGCCAGGTTGATCAGAAGAAGAAGAAACGGAAAGAGAAGAAGAAGAAGTACCCAAAAAGGACCAAGGATCCAACAACATCAGATGTTGAATCCCAGTAACTAGATACTGTTAATAGTACTGGGAGTGTTGATGAGGTCAACAAGATTAAAATGAAGAATCTGAAACCCAAATTCCCTTGCAGTCTTTGTAAGGGTGGCCACTTTCTCAGGGATTGCCCTGGTATTCCCAAGGTCTTAGAAATGTGGTCCTCCATGTCATCGACCTTTGTTGGTCATGCCAATGATACCCTATCAACTAGTGACTTTAAGGTTGGTAAGAAGAAGACAACTGTCAAATTCCCTTGCATGTTATGCAAAGGTGGTCATTATGCTCACCTTTTTCCTCATATGGATGAGGATTTTTCTCTTTTGGAAAAACTTCAACTTCCAAAAGGTTATCATAATCTTTCTCCCAAATCATCATTAGTTGATGGACTGATCAATCTGGTTCCATCCTCGGTCAATCCAGTTGATCAGGCGGTTAATCTAGTTTCATCCTTGGTTGAACCACTCACCAAAGTAGTTGATCCAATCCCATCATCGATCAACCCCACGTTTCCTCTAGAAGGTGAAACCCAAGTGACTGATCCAGTTCCTTCCTCGGTCAGTCCCACCCTTCATCCGAAGAGTGTCAAAGTGGGTGCTCCAATGACTTCATCGATTAATCCCACTCCTCCTTTTAAGAGTGCCAAGTGGATGATCCAGTCCCTTCCTCGGTCAGTCCCACCCTTCATCTAAAGAGTGTCGAAGTGATTACTTCGGTTACATCATCGGTCAATCCCACTCTTCCTCTGAAGAGTGCCCGCGTAGTCGATCTGATCCCATCATCGGTCGATCCTACTCTCCCTCTAGAGAGTAAACCCGATACTGCCCATGTTTTTCTCGTTGATACAGAATCTACCGTGCTAGGGGGCATTCCTCCTTCTCCTGCGAAACCCCCTCCAAGCAATGAGGCCATCCTTTTTATTGGGGTGCGCTAACTAGACCTCGTCTTCCATCTCACATTCCTTTCCAGATTACAATACAGGTTTGTGGTCGGGATGTTCCTCAAATGCTAATAGATGAAGATGCGTCCGTTAGTATTTTTTCCTCTGTTGCTTGGCTCGTTTTGGGTTGTCCTCGGCTTGCGCCGGTTACACAACATTTGTTAGCTTTTAACAGAAAAAATAGTCAACCTTTAGGGACCCTTCCTCAATTTCCTATAACTTTGGGAGGGAAAACTGTCTTTATTGACATCATGGTAGTCCGAGACCCCTTGGATTTTGCTTTACTCCTTGGGCGGGATTATTTCTATGTCATGAAATCTATTGTGTCCACTCTTTTTTGTGTGATATCTTTCCCTCACAATGGAAGAATTGTGACTATTAATCAACTTTCCTTCATCAGTTCTGACTGGATTACCTCCCTGAATGGTTCTTATATGACGACAGTATCACCCCCGCCGCATGTCAATTATGTGGCATTATCTCCCATGAATTCAACTTCAGATGACTTGGATCCGGTAGTTGACATGGTGATCTCTTAGGTAGGGATATTGGAGCCTGATCTACTTACCCCTGTCGTGGCCCTCGAAATGTGTTCATTCTAGAGTGATTTTCTTCCATCTAGTGAAGATCTCTTGGAAGCCATGACCAAGTTTTGTCCCTTGACATGGTGTCCTTCCAGAACGTTATTCTCTTGGAATCCATGATCAAGAAGAGTCCATGAGCATAGTTTATCTTCTTTGTAGAAAGCTTGTTAAAAAATGAAACAAAGGTCACGAGCATAGTTTCTCTTCTCTATAGCAAGCTCGTTAAAAAATGAAACAGGGGTCACGAGCATAGTCTTCTTCTCTGCAGCAAGATCGTTAAAAAATGAAACAACAATCTGGGGATTGAACCTGGAGCCCTGAGCATAGTTATTTTCCTATGCCAAGATCGTTAAAAAATGAAACAATCACCTCTTTTGAACCTTACTTTCATCCACCCTTATCCTTTTTCTCCATCTAGTAGAGAAATTGGTGACAACCTCAAATTCGGCGAATGAATTGAAGCTTGGAGGGCATGTCTCCAGCTTTTGATGATCATTTTGGAGTTAAGCCACTAGATTTCAAGCTGGGGGCATACCGAGCTTAGTCTTTGTTCTTTCTCGTGCTCGTAAATACATGAGAATGAAACTAGGTAAAATTTTATCTCTTTTTCGGACCCGCATGGTTACACGAAAAAGGAACCCAATAGAGTTGTCTTTAAGCTCTTTTCAGACTCTCTAAACATGAAAATATTGCCATGATCTTGCTTCCTTTCCCACTCTTTAAAATCTTTGAAAGGGCATCTTTCGAGTGATAATTTATCTCTTTTTTGTCCTCGCAAGACTAAGATTATGAAAAAGGAAAACATTGGAGTCGTCTTTAAGTTGTTTTCAGACTCTCTAAATATGAAAAAACCACCAAGTTTACCTTCTCTGGACTCGTTAAACAAACATACATTGAAGGGCCCATATGCGACCAAACCCTTCTTCCAGTTCACTAAACAAAGGAAGAGGGACTTACTGAAGGTGAGTCATATCGAGCATGTGTTACCCTCCTCAAGATCATTAAATTAAAAAGAGGTACTCGTCTATCTGGATGGAAGAAAAATTGAAGGAAGCAAGCCAAGCAGTTTTTTAGAACACTACCAGTAGCCTTTACAGTCACCCTTGAACATGAAACTTTGTCTTTGTACTCATTTTAATCCACTGAACCTATGCATTGAACCAATCCTCTGATTTTATTTTACTCCTTTGGGTCACCTGACGAAATTCACCGTATCCACTGCATCATAAAGTTTTGGTCCATGTCATGCTTCTGCTGTTGTGCCTTAGTGTTCAAGGGAAGTATTTGCCTCAAGAGTCAGCCATCACAAATATCCTGTTTCAATACTCATATCAGTGCATGTTCATTTGATCTATCAATTACATCTCTATGTCAGTTTCATGTCATTGATGGGGGATACATCAAGGCCCTCCTTCGATGAGTCTATTCCTGTTGACTTCATTACATTATCTGGGAACTAGACTTAGAAACCAATTAGTACCTTGAGACCTGCATGCCTCAATGGCAGGCCTCCTCATGTCCGACAGTGGGTTTACATCATTGACACCTAATCAAATGAGTCCACGTATGTTCAACTTCATCTCATCCATTCACATTCATTGGAATGTACTACAGTACCTTGGGAATCATTGACATCAATGGTGATCTCCCTCGCGCTTGTTAATGGTTTACATCATTGACCGGTAATCAAGTGGTTTATGCCATGTTCAACATCAGGACATCTATTCACATGGTTAGATTCATACTACATCGAGATCGGTAAGAAGACCCTGGGTTGATTTTTCACTCTTATGTATACTTTGCCCAGGTTGCGAAGGAGTTCTTTTGAACTATGACACATATACTATTACATAGATCCACTTTGTATTGGTCGTGGCTATGTCTTGTCATCTCGTAGATCCACTGTGTATTGTTCATGGCTATGATCAATTCAGGTCATAGGAGTATAGATTCATATTGTATCTTTAGTGGCTATACCTTTTGTCAATATAATTATGGATCCGCAGTGTATTTTATGGCGGCCATACCTACAAAGTCTTTATCACTCAAGCATAGGTATGCCTACCTTGGGTTTTGAAACATTTCATAATATTTGTTTGATGGTCGTGAGAATATTTTTAAGGTTTCTCTGTTTCCATACCCTTGCTCGAAAAAGTATACAAAATACTTCAGTCATCATCGTCTTGTAAATTCATACTTCGGGGGGAAATCTGTTACACATCAAAATTACTCACTTCAATAGTGTCGCAAGTGTCGTCATTACCAGTGTTGTAAGTGTTGCATATTGACCACAAGTGTTGCAAGTGTCACAAACATCATACTTCCATATTGCCTATGTCATGCCTCTAACGACATCACAAAGACACTTAAGACACCCCAAAGACTAGTTTTGAAGAAGAAAAATCACTTGACAGGGAGTACAAACCTTTTGCCACTGAAAGAACCACTCAAAAATGGATTTTGGAGAGGAGCGCTCCCCTACCCACTGTCAAGGAGTTCTAGCGCTCCCTAGGCCTCTTTGGGGGAGTGTTTGAGCGCTCTGTGCACCCTTTTGGGGGAGCGCTACCCTTTTTTGAGAAAGTTTTGGGTTTGTTGAGACAAATCAGGGAAGAGTCCCTCAATTTCTGAAGGTGGTTGGATTCGAATAGATGGTCAAGGCATGATCTTAGGGAATATCCTCAACTAAACAAAAGGAATCCTCAATTTATCCCAAATATATCTTAAGTGCTTGGGCCTCTCCAAGGTTATATAAGGAGGCCTTCTCATGGTGAAAGGTGACATGAAAAAGATTGGAGGTATGAAACCTATGATTTCATAGGCAACATATAGAAGACAATGGAGATCAGAGATTGATACCAAAATTATGATCCTATAAGTGGTATGTCATCAAAGAAATCGGTGTAGATTACTTGAGCAAAGGGGTTGGACAAGGAGAAATGGAAGAAGTTGTTGCAACCTCATCAAAGGATTGTAAGTACTTTTACTTGTTCTCATCAATATATCAATGCTTGGCCTGTTTCTTTCAAACTTATGCTTGTTCCACATGAGTTTGTCTGCAGTATATGGATCTATATTTGAGCTAATATTAGTAGAGTAGGAAGTCCATTGTATCTTTGTGTGTTCTACAAGACCTATTAGGGAGCTCAGGATCAAAGCTCAGCCTGGACTTTGCAAGGACAAACATCGTTAACAAGGTACATATATTTCTTCTTCTCCTTCATATATTATCTTGATTATATCTAAAAGGATGTCAGTGTCCATGTTAAGAACTTTTTTGTCTTTCCCTTAGGATTCTAGAGACCAAGAGGGAATCTGCTTGTCCGCAGGGGGATTCACCTGTAACATAAACCAAAGGTCATAACTAATATATTTATATGTGTGTCATATTAATGAAAGGTATTCCATGTTGATATACATTTGTGTGCATTCTAACGATGGTATCATAGCTCCTATTATTATTAGGGCCTAAATGAAGCTGTAGTATTTTTCCATAGCATCATGGATTAAGATCATGTGAGTTCTCCATGGAAATTATTAGATGAAGGAAAAGAGGAAACATCTCTCTACCTCAGCTCTTTACGTTCTTCATTGGCTCATAACTTTCCATTACTGAACTGTCACCCTTTGCTAGGGTCTCCACATTGCTTCCATTTGTTATATTTAATGACATGGAGTCTCATGAATTGTTGTCTTGAAACAGTTCATCATTTACATTTTCCTCCATGGAATCTTATTTTTCTATTGATTCTTTTCCACATTGGATTCTCATCCACCTAGTTGCTTCCCCTCTTACTAGGAATGTATCTTATGCTCCTGTCTTATCTTCCACAAGAGAAATTCGATCAAATTCCTTTGCTTCCTCGGTAACATGAGGCTAATAATATGCATATGTGGGCACTCAATGTATAGGTTGATAATGTGGATTTTTCAAATTGCACAATTGTCAACCACAATATCCCACTCCCAAAGGGCCTTGTGTTCTTTGAGAGGTATTGTATCACAATATCTTTAAAATTGTTGGTTCCAGAGTGAAATCATCTGTTGTTTCCACCATTTCCATGGTTTTTGTAGCAAGTTATGGCTTCAACAAACATAAATATGGTAGACTCTATGCACAATCCATCTGGAAGCATGTCCTTATGCAAAGCTCCTTAGCTTGTCACCTCTCCTCTATCCATTTTTTTGGTGGAATCTTTTTCTCTTGAATGACTTGAAGAGTGATTGTATAGGTTAAGATATATTCACGCCTAAAATAATGCAATGATATGTTGATTCCTCAAAGAACATAGGAAGGAACACTCATGACGCTTGGTATCGAGTGCATGTCACATAGTAAAGTTTTGGCTTTGAAATGGCACTGTCTATAGGGATGTACATGTAGAGAATATATTGAGGGCACCGAAGATGGTAGACATGTCCTTGTTGGTATTGGTATTCCACTTGATGGAAAATATGAAACCATCGTCATGATTGGAGAAAGGGACCTTTGAGCCCTTGAAAGTGGTATTGCATGGAAATGAATTACACATCGTGGAGAGGATAATGCTCATCCTAACCCATAACTGAGCCAATTCCATTGTACTTCGACTCTTGTCACCTTTAAGTCTACCTATTCACTATTCCCTATGTTGCGAGAAAATCTAAATGGGGTCTGCGATGGATTCAAAGTGTTGGTTCATTTTCCAAGAGAATCGTTGCATTTGCATGTGTTGAGGGTATTTTCTTCTATAGAAGATTTTGTGTCATATTTTGGTTGAAGAAATAGGGATTAATGCTAGGTTTAACTTTTTCCAATGATCTTATTCTATGAGATGAGAGTCTTCATTGTGATTTTTATTGTCGTCTGCATAGTTTGTTGAAGACAAAAATTAGTGAGGAAAGAGTAAAAATAAATTGTTCATGATGCAGTGGACATTGAAAGAGGGTTTGTGTGTGAAGCTCTTTCATGTGACTTGGTTGGCATGGATGCTACTTTTATGAGCCAATACATAAAATTTATTTCAAATTGGGTCATGTTTTCCCTTGGGCATGGAAACATGTATCATGTTGAAAACCCCTTTGATTGGATGGATCTTATTTCATTAAAATTCTTTAAATTGCATAAGGATTGATAAGTAGCCAGGGTAAATAGTTCGCATGTGAAATGTTATGTTAACATAAATGCACAGGCATGTGTGACCTGTTCAGGAGAAAATATTCAGTATATTACAGTGATAATATTTTGGAAAGAATTATGAGAAGTTTAGGTTTCTTTATCACTATTTAACCCTTTGGAGAACAAGAGATGACACATTCAATATTGAAGATCAATTCAACTCCAGAATCAAGAATAATGGTAACTTGCAAATAGTCCTTTTGTAAGTTTACTTGTAACTTTTTGAAATTAAGATTGAATTGAATTGTAAAAGGGTGAATTTTTGGCAGAATCTGACACTCTCCATCTTCTTACCTTGTACCTAATAGGGGAGTGACTCACATTCAGGGTTCAAGTTTCGAAGTCCTATCAATTGAGCAAGAAAAATAAATCTAGAGTTGGAGCGATATTCCATCAACATGATTTGGTTTTTGGTTTTCCTTAAACCACCATTTAGTAGAAGACTTATAGCTTCTACTAGACAACAATTTGTGGTTAGATTAAACCTCCATTTAGTAGAATATTTATAGCTTCTACTAGAAAATAGTTCGTGGTCATTTTAAACCTCCATTTGGTAGAAGACTTACACTTTCTACTAGACAAAAAATTGTGGTCATCTTAAACTTCCATTTATTAGAATACTTACAACTTCTGCTAGACAAAAAATTGTGGTCATCTTAAACCTACATTTAGTAGAATACTTACAACTTATGCTAGACAACAGTTTGTGGTCATCTTAAACCTCCATTTAGTATCATCTTCTGCTAGCCTTTTTGTTTGTGGTCATCTAAAAACCACCAGATTCAAAGAGCACATTCAACAATAAGGATTTGTACACTTTCAATTTCCATATCTCTACTTTTACTCACATACTCCCCTTTGGATTAAGGGGGGGAGTGTTAAAAATCTATTTTTTTAGGGTTATGGTGTTATTCACTTGAGAAGGAATATGAAAAGTCAAGTGAATAGGAACTATGATTATGAGTCCAAGACACCTCTTGGAGGATGAATCCAAAGGTCATAACTCACATATTTGTATGTGTATCATATTAATGAAAGGTATTCCATGTCGATCTACATCTGTGTGCATTATAACAGTTAGAAATTGTCTTCCCAACACCAAAATGTCCTACAACCTTGGAGGTGTGAGCCTCTCTAATAAGATGCAATATTTCACCTTTCAGAACACCGAGAATGTCGAGCTTGTAGAGTAGCCCATTATGGAGATGATAGTCACCATTATTGTCACCTTATTCTACATGAATTTGGCCTTGTAGTTGTTTAAAAACCTCCTTGAATTCCTCATCTTCTAGGTATGCCTCTTTGTATGAATCATGGGTAGACGATCCATGTGCATAGGAGTTCCCAAAGATTTAATATTGGATGTGGGTGGCCTTGAAAGCATGTTCACCAACTTATTAGTGATTACTTTCTTATACTTTATGATTGGATGAAATTTCTGGAAAAACCCATCCACTTGTAATATCTAGTTTGTTGAAGCTTACTCAAGGCCCGCAAATACTATAGTGGTTGGTGACCTGTGTGGATAATGGTTTCGTTTCCCATAATATAGTGCTTCCACTTATTACTATCTCTAACTAGGGCACATAGTTCCTTATCATATGTAGAGTATTTCAAAACTCCACCATGAAACATCTCAGAATGATAGCATACTAGCTTACCTCCTTGCATCAAAATAGCTCCTATAGCATACCCACTTGAATATGTCTCCACTTCAAAGGGATTCTGCAAGTTTGGAAATGTGAGAATTGGTGCTTTAATGATCTTTCATTTTATCTCATCGAAATATTTTTGTTGATTCTTTTCCCCATTAGAAACTCTCACCACTCATTGTTATGGAATGGAGTGGTGAAACTACTACTGAAAATGATGCTATTAACCTCTGTAGGTACTGTGATACCCCAAAAAAGATCCTAAATTAAGTGAAATTAGTAGGAAATAACCATTTTATGATGATCTCCATCTTTGTGGGATCTATCTTAAGATCCCCTCCACTAATCACATACCCAAAATACACAAATGAATGCTAAGCAAACTCACATTTCTTGAAGTTAGCTAGCAACTGGTGCCTTTTCATAGTCTCTAACACCTGCATGAGATGCGATATTTTCTCGTCCCAAGTAGAGATATAAACCAATATATCATCCAAATACACTATAAAAAATGAATCTAAATATGGGCACAACACATCATTCATCAGTCTCGTAAGTGTAGTTGGTGCATTACATAAACCAAATGATATGACTAACCATTCATGCAAACCTTTCCTTGTCTTGAAGTAGGTCTTCCAGGTGTCTTCCTCTTTGACATGTACCTAGTGGTATCCTGATTTGAGATCCAACTTGGTGAAGTACTTGGCATGATACAACTAGTCTAACAAATCATTGATCTTGGGAAGAGGTTACTGATTCTTGAGTTTAATATTGTTCAAAGCTCTATAGTCGATACACATTCACTAAGTCCCATACTTTTTGGGTGCAATGATGATAGGTGACTCACAAGATGAGGTGCTTGGTTGAATTACTCTTTTCTCTAGCATCTATGGCAACTATTTCTTCACTTCATCTACTTCCAGAACAAACTGTCTATACAAACCAATACTTGGTTAGGAAAAAACTATATCTCGTGCTCCACTTCCTTCTTGGGTGGAAGTCCTTTAGGTATTGGAACACTCCTTTGTATACCTGCAACAAATCCATTTTTTTTTATAATTTTTATTACATCCCCCTGGGATTCCTTTATTCCTACTAATTCATCATCTCCCTGATTCTTTCATAAGAAAAAAGAAACATACTTCTTACTTGAAATAATAAACTTTTTGTCTTGGTTGGCACTTACCAGTGAGATCTTAGATTTAGTTTTATGCACATTGATGATGAAATACTTCCCATCCTTGATTAGGAAGTATTGATTTTTTCTCTACATGAAGATCATATCCCTCATATAGATGTGGCTTCCAAAAAATACATCACACACATCAAGGGGTACTACATCTAACTCCACTTCATCATTCAAATATGCACTTATGTTGGCACACGGGAAGACCCGGGGTTCAACACTACAACAATGCACCAACAAAACCCTAACTATTGGCCCTTTCGGCAACACCTACGAAGCAGATGTAGTCTCACCCAAAGTAGAACCAGGGGTGGTTGCAGGACTCAAGTATCTGCAACCTAGCTGGGACACAGATGTGATTATATCACTTAGCGAGCTCTATGGGTTCTTCGACCTTCTGTTCTAAGCCGGTCACAAAGTGAAATTCTCTGTTGACTGCTTCTTCAATCCCAATCTGCTTCATAAGCAGCTGCTCTTTCTCTCTTTGGAGTTTCACTCTGTCTTCTTCAAATTTCACTTGGATAGCATCCTTCTCTTGTTGCACGGCTCAGCGTTGCTTGATGATTTCCTCCTATGCTTGGTTTAAGGCCTGGGTGGCCTGCTCTGTTTCTTAATGTGCTTTCTGAAGGCGTACTTCGACTGTGTCAAAAATATTGCGAAGTTGAACTGGTTCATCTCCCTCTTTTGTTGTTCCTTCTGGCAGGGCTGCAGAGGAAACTGCGCGGCTAGATTGGAGGGCTTGTTGTACTCGTTGGAGCTCGATCTCGATTCTGTTGTACATTGTTTCTTGCTTAGCTTCCTGCTTATTTTTTATCTCTTCTATGGCTTCATTCATAGCTGCGAGGAGAAAATTGAAGTCATCTGGAGTGAGCATGGTCTTCATCTTAGTCATGGGTGCTTTTAATTTCTTCCAGGAGGAAGGTTCCAGAGGAAAACCCTTCCTTTTCTTTATGATCTCTACTTCATCTCCTATCCTATGTTCGACTTCCTCTAAGTATTTTCCATTACCTCCTTGCTCTGGTGTAATGAATGTGGTTCTTACAAATCGGTTGTCTACATCCTGGATGTCCTCATCCTTTTTTGTCTTCTTTGTTTTCTTTGTCTTACTAGGCCCAGGTGTATTCTGCACAACTTCTGGGCTGTCGATGTCGGACATTTCTACAGGGTCTGCTGAGATAAGGAGGTCCGCTGACCATTCCTTGGTGATCTTTTCTAGTTCATCTTTTGTCAGCTTATAACAAGATTGAAGTCATTCCTTGTGATCATCAGTGCATGTTGTAATATATATGAAATGGCGATCCACGTTGAACTTCATCAAGGGTCGAAATCTATGTAAAGTATTCGGGGTCATGCACGGTTCGGACTGGATGGCGAGATTCAACTAGGTGTAGTAGGTATGGAAGACGACATTTGACTACCACTGCTTGTTCATATCGTTCAAGTACCACAGTGTATTGAACTTCGTGGCCAGTGGTTCGAAGGGGTCGATGTCCGGGAAGCTTGCACCTTCTGGTAGCTCCCATGCAATGAAATCTATAAGTATTAAGAGCCAGTTAAAATGGAATTCATGCCCCTGATCTTGGGCTTCTCTGTAGTCAATATCTAGTTGATTCACCAGGTACTTCACCCAGTTCATCTATAGTCCCTCTGCACACTTCCCTATGAGGTCGACTACAAAGCCAGATACTTGCATGGGTCGATTCTTGCATACCAACTTCCCTACGATCAGTTGACAGGCGAGGCGCACTGCACCACTTTCAATACAAGGTACCTTGTAGCCTCATGCACCTTTGTCAACATCACCATAGACTTCTTTGATCTTTTGAACGAAAGCGTGATCCGCATTCTTTCTAGGATAGTAATCATGGGGATCAGGACGCTACATGCTAAGCCTAGTGATCTGGGTGATCAGCGTTGGATCAACCGTTATGCGATGGTTCAACCATAAATATCCTCCATGGTAACTTGCCAGTAGCAAATTTACACAATCATTCACCTCTTGGTTTCTGCTGAAGTGTGGTATCTTCATAACATTGAGCAGAGTGGACTACACGAGCTCCATCATCCATTTCTAAGGGACGATCTTTGAATTCTTACCCTTTGTCTTCGTTAGATATTTATAAGGGGTGAGCATGCCATAAACCTTCCGGTCACCTAAGTTGAAGTCACTAAACTTCAATGTTGCAACCTTGTCTTGATCTATGTGAACTGCGCATACCCCTTTTGGTAGGTACGCAGTGACTAGAGTGTACTCAAATTCTCTAGGCACATTGTCTCTATTGATCACACCACTCAGAGGTGGTATGTAAGCAAGTATGATGGATGGAACCAACTTCACGTTGGCCAGGTTTTCTTTATGTTTGCTTCTTATTTCTGCACAGGCTCGAGATGTTCCTGCTTGAGCAGTCGATGGGGAGGCTTGCACTCCTCTCATTGATGATGCCTATAAACCTGTAGAAAATCCTCTCTTGGACATGAATCTCTTGGCTCTAAGGCTAGCGAGTACCTCTCTTACAGATTCTTCAGCTGCGCTAAATTCGTCGGACATATATGCTCATGATCAATATCTCGGGTTCTCAAAATAGCGTAGGTACTATAATAGGGTAGAAGGTAAGGTCATAAGGATTGCTGGACAATCTAAATCAAGGCTGCAAGGTCAAATTTCTCAATTGGAAAAAGTGTTCTTCAATCATGGTGTGACGGGATATATAGAAATTTTAGTAACGGTTTGCTTGCAATGGGTATAAAGTTTCATTAACTCTTGTTCTGTCTGTTATGGCATGGTCTAACGGTCTGGTAGTGAGGCATCAATGCTTTTACGACCCATTCAGAGTAGCATTCAAACGGTTATATCAGATTCCAATGACTATATTGCTTCACCATGGCGAAGTGCCCTATGTCATTGTTCTGATATCTCGACGAAGCTCAAATTCTACAATTTTTCCTTCTGCGGGGATCCCTTTGGAACCTTTTGTAGTCTTTCGATCTGGGCTTTCTCATTACTTAGATTTCTAGCCTTTTTCTCGGTGAGCTTCATCTCGGTGATCCTTTTCCCGTTCTGATTCTTATCCTCTGCATACATAGTTACTTCGCGTTGTCGATAGTTGTTCTTCAGATTCAATGGAAATACTTCTTCATCATCTGGAACACTCATTTCAATCCTCTATGGTTCTTCTAGTTTTTTTACAACTTCGACATCCAATTCCCTGGTGTCAAATAGATTCGATCTGTTACCCTGTTCTTCCATCAAGTAGGTGATCTTTCTAGTCATAAAATCTATTAGGTCTTGCTTCTTCTTTTCTAGGGTTTCCTTTTCTTCGTTTCTTCGGATCTAGTCTTTCTCAATCTAGGTTTTGCTTAACAAAGATGGAAATGGGGCGTTGTTCACAATAAACTTAATAAATTCAAATTCTTCCTATACCGATGTTCCATTGATGCTCAGGGATATCTGGGTAATCCTTCCACACAGGGTTACCAATTTTCCTTTAAACAAGCTTATCCCTCCTAATGAAGGAATCATAGCAGGTTTTCCCAGGGTTTCCCAAGTTCTTTTTGTCATAATATTCACCTGTGTTTCCTCATCCAGAACATAGTCTATGTCAAAGTCTCCTATTCTTACTTCGATTTTCTCTTTTTCTTTGAAAATTTCTGATAAACTGACATCTTTATGCCCATTCAGAGTTTCTTTCATCCGTATTAATAATTTTTTTGATTATTGCTGGGGTCCTACTATATCTGGGGTTGTCTTAGGGTTTTCTTCATGTAGATTCATTCTTTCAAGCTTAGCAATTATTCTAGGGCAATCCAATACTTCATGGTCCAAAGCTTTGCAACAGAGACAACTGGGTTTTCCACTAAGGAATTCCTTAGCTAGATGACCTAGTTTTCTGCAACTGTAACATAGGGTCAATCCTCTCTTTCTCTTAAATGATCCCCAACTTCTTATGTACTGCGCATCGGGATCATGGTAGCTAGCGTGCAAAAAATTCTTTCTAGGATCCTGCATCCATTTGTTAGTCAAAACATTATTTCTATGCATAGGTATAACATATCTATCATTATGCTTATCAGATCTATTCATATCAAAATTTCTTTCATCTATTAATGCCCTTGTTTTCAATCTAGGACATAATTTATCAAACATACCTAGATCCATATTCTAGAAACAAAACAAAATTCACTTATTTTACTTTTGCAAAGCACAAAGCTTCTAGATCTAAAAACTTTTTATTATTCTTACCTCTATCAAAGCACAGGGCTTACAGATCTTACCTCTTTTCTTCAGAAATTTCCACTTTTACCTTTCTTAGGGCACGAAGCATTCAGATCTTGCTTCTCTTCTTCATATCTGGCCTTCTTTTCTTTAGCACAAAGCTTCTCAGATCAAGTAAAATACTGCGCACTAGGGCACAGATCCACACACAGAGATTTGACAGTTCTAGAATGAATCTTTGCACAAGATTTTTCTCTCTTAGTTCCCAACAATCACAGTTTTAGGTCTTGACAACAGAACCATTTGTTGGCACAGGGGCAGATCCATGGTTCAACACTACAACAACACACCAAAAAAACCCTAACTACCATCCCTTTCAGCAACACCTGCGAAGTAGATGCAGTCTCACCCAAGGTAGAAGCAGGGGTGATTGTAGGACTCAAGTGTCTGCAACCTAGATGGAACATAGATCTATGATTATATTGCTTAGTGAGCACTTAGCATAGATCATTCATCAATATCTCTCTTAGATCCATTTCGCTGACATAACAGAGTATTACAACATTCACTTAGGTTTAGGGTATATTAGCACTTAGCAACAACAAGACAGATCAGGTCTGGTAGACCAAACACTAAGCACACTCATGTGAGTCAGATCTAACATTCTGACACATCATTAGCATTGAACTTACGCAAATCTATCTAATTATCTCAAAGAAATTAGCACAAGCAAAGATAACACATAGAATCAAAGCACAGAGCATAACACACAAATTTATGCGGTTCACCCCTACCCTGGGGCTACATCCACCAACTCTTCTTATTTATTATCTTCGGTCAAGAAGGTTACAACACAGAGCTCACCAAAATCCTACTCCGCATAGGACAGGATATATGTGCGCACCTCGCCAGATCCTCCTTCCTTGAGTAGATATATCATAGATCTTCCTTACAATCTGTGCACTCAACACTTACAACACTTGCAGTAAGCTCTACAATTCGATCACATAGATCAATTACATTCCCATCTCCTTTTTTCCCTTTTTTATTCTAGATGCCTAAGATTTTATTTATACATTACAAAGTGGGCCTAAACGTGGGTAAACCCATGGGCCGACATCCATTTCCCATTACATATTCCCAAAATCCAAAAAGGACCCAAAAAGGAGGTCTAATTTCCTCAATCTCTGCTTCATCTTCGACAGGCTGTCGAAGTCCCAAAAACGGTCAAATATGACCAAGTATTCCTCAAAACTTGGTCAAGGGCCAACAACTTACAACAAATTTGATCTTACATTGTTTTGTGACCTTCATCTCTACATCCTTTTTTACCTACCCCAATGGATATGGGATAGGATGATCATGAACCTCCAACCCAACATTGTTGACTAGATCGGTTTCTATGAGATTGGCCAATGAACAAGAATTGAATAGAGTGTCTACCTTGGTCTTCTTGATGGAAGAGTTTTGTCATGTCCTTCTCTTCATTGCGATGAAGGATACCAAGATTCATCCCCTTTTGCACTGAAGTGCACGAAATCTTCTCATATTCATTTGATCTGCTCTCCACATGATTGCTTGAATCTATGGCTAGGAGGTTCTTCTTCTTGGAGTCCTTCTTACAGTTCGTAGGGTTCATCTTTGGATGTATTTTCCAACACTTTTCCTCGGTGTGAGCATCGATATTGCAATGGTTACAATGGTTACTTGTATCCTTGCATTGATGTGCAATGATTTTCATCTTCTTGTCTTTCCCTTTCCAATTTTTCCCCTCCATAGAAGTGTCTTGGTTCTTTTTGTTCTTGGAACCAATTGGCTATCCTTTCTTGTGGTCTATATTTTCAAGATATTGTGCTTGTGCATAGGCCTCATAAACTATATTTGGCTTGAGGTGCATCACTTGCTTTCGTAAATGAATGTGTAAACCCCCTAGAAATGCGAGGAGTACATCTTGGTTCTTGGGAGAGATTCCCAGCATGATATCCATCTTTATGAATTCGGTGGTGTACTCCCCACTCCCCTTTCCTTTTCCTAAATTATTTCCAATGGATCTGTTGGTCCTCTACATACTTGATATGGTAGAACTAGGACTAAATGAGGGTTTTTTAATCCTTCCACTCAATTACTAGTGGATCACCCTCCAACCTAAGTGTTTCCATGTGGATTTCCCACTAGGTTAATGCATGGCCCTCTGATTTTAGTCGAGAAAGTGAAATATTTTTCTCCTCATCTATATTGTGAACACTAAAATAGACCTTTAATTGTTACAACCAATGATTCAACTTTAATGTATCAACACCTTGGTATGGCTTTATATCCACTTTTTCTTTCATTTTAACTAAAAATTGTGAAGGGGTAATGACACTGGAACTTGTCTACTCTTTCGTAGGCTCTTTCATTGACTTCTTTTCAAGGTCTTCATTTTCTCTCGGTTTCCCATTCGATCTGATATGTGAGTTAGAGCCTCCAGCCTCCCCAAATGGTCTGGGATTACTTGATAGAGGCACCATGAGGAATGAAATAATTCAAGAGATATCAGTGACTCAGTCTTCCCGCCTCACAAATCTCTCTTTGTTGTATCTCGAGGGTTGTTGTGAATAGACTCATCTGCTATAGATAGGGTTTTGCGACTTTCTTCTTAAGCCAATTCCTTGATCCTGTAACTTTCCACAAATACCCCAAAGAAAAATGATCTAATACCAATATGATATATAAACTACCATGGATATTCCACCGAAACAACTACTCACAACATATCTTATAATATTATGAAATCTTAGACCATGCAGACAAATTTTCCTTAGATCCCATATTAATTAATTACTAACTTTGCTTGAATTTATGAAAATAAATTAATACGAAAATGAGAGAAAATGTAATATATGCACACCATCAACACTATTGAACACAATATGTATCCTAGGAAACCCAATACGGTAGAAAAAACAACTAGAAGGTGAGGCCTATGCTCTTTTCTATTTTCTTCAGTTATGGAAAGAAAGTACAAGGAAAGAAGCACTCAATATGTAGTTTCCTTTGATATTATGGCATAGACGACTCTCACAAAATATCCTACCTCCTATATTACACTCTAAAAATATCGCTCCTTCAACGCTTTGCTAAAATATGGAACAAGTACAATACAAAGGAAGCAAACCCTTTCTCCTCCTAGCGGCTCGATATTTAGCATCGTCGGATAGTCGTTTAGGGTTAGGGTTTTGACTTCATCAACCCTCAATTAAAAATGAGGTTTGGATCTTCTAGAATATTATTGAATTACATGCCTGGCTAGTCCCATATGTGTGAGTAATGGGGGATGATGTGCCATCCACTTGTCCCATGGTGTTCAGTAAGGTAGATCAACTTGTGAGAGGAATAACTTTTGTACACGAGCTCTGATTGAGGCATTTTACGCACTGTTGGAAAGGTCTCAGAGTGTAAAACACCATAGAGGGTGTGTGCACAATTTTATAACATTGTAACCACCAAAATGTTGTTTAATTCCTCAAAATGGATATGAAAGGTTATGGACCCCAATTTTCCAGACCAGGACCTGCCACTAAAATAGTCCTACAAGTTAATTCCTCCAATTGTTTCTACCCAAAAAATACCAAGATAGATGAGAAATTGTATATTGATCCAATATATATCATACCTCCCCATTTAGGGAGGATTTTGATCTCCAAAATCTTTACAATGTAGTGTAGCTAAGGGAATAATATGTGGTACCTAGGAAGGTACCCAAGGAGAATAGTAGTAGATAAGCATTATTATATATAAATTCCACTTTTAATAAATAAGGCATAGTGTGGATGTAATAAATGTAACATGACTTACTAGAAGGTTTCACTTCTAGAATGTTCCTCCTCTAGAATGTTCTTAAGTGGTTGGTAGAACTATATAAAGGGGTTCAAGTAATGTAATGGGAAATTTGTGAAGTATTGTATTTTGAGTGGTAGTGCATTAGGAGGTTTCCCCCTCGAAGAGGCAAGTGAACATGAGTGGATCCCTTCCTTAATAGGATCTATTGTATGGTGTTTCCATACCCTAAGGGTTTTATAATAATAAAGTGAGATTTATTTTATATTGTTCTTGGATCTATTGTGGTGTTTCTATGTTAAGTACCAAATATATGAATACAAAAACACCACAATAGATCCAAAAACAATATAAAATAAATCTCACTTTATTATTATAAAACCATTAGGGTAGGGAAACATCATACAATAGATCCTATTAAGGAAGGGATCCACTTCTTTTCACTTGTCTTTTCAAGGGGGTAACCTCCTTATGAGCTACTGCTCAAAATACAATACTTCACAATTTTCCCAATACATTGCTTGAACCCCTTTATATAGTGCTACCAACCACCTAAGAACATTCTAGAGGAGGAACCTTCTAGTAACTCCTCTTACATGTATTACATTCACACTAGACCTTATTTATTAAAAGTGGTCCTTATATATAATAATACTTATATTATTATTCCCCTTGGGTACCTCCCTAGGTACCACATATTATCCCCCCATAGATACACTACATTCCATCCCCATTATGAAAACATTTTTCTGAACGCTTGTTATAAGGGTGTACAACCATATATCAGGGTCCCATAGATAAGTGTGGACCATGATGTTGAAGTAGGTTGGAGAACTAGGGTCCCATGTAGAAGTGTGAGCCACCATGTTGAAGTAGTCCAACTGCCACAATAAACCTGGGTCCCATGTCCAAGTGCTCATGTGAACTCCACATTGAAGATGTCAGAACTCAATATCGAGATGAAAATTATGCTCCCAAGATCAACACTGGTAATGTGGATCCAAATATGTAGATCCAACCAAAAAATCATGCATGCGTACTGGATAATAATAAAATTGAAGAAGAGTATGCATAGAAGGCTCTTGTCTGCTCTTTAGGATGTTCTCTACATAAGGTGGAGTAGAGTCATCAAATAGAATATGAAAATGGTTTTCATTATAGAAATGAAAACTATCCATATACCAAGCATCACATTCGACCTCCCAATAAGACCAAGCATATGTTTCTTGATTATATTCTTCTATGACACAATGGTCGATGATCTCCATGTTTACATAACTCTCCATATACCAATCATCACAATAAAACTCTAAATTATATTAGGCAAATATTGCTTGATCATATTATATCTTGGTGCAAATATTGACAATCTCCGTATTACACTTCTACTGGATTTTTCCTATGGTCTCTTGAGTCTTTCAACAATCATTCTGGATGTCTTTCTTTAAGGGTTCAAAATCTCGACACATATCTTGGCAAAAAATTTCTAGGCCCATGAGGATTTGAGAGTGGATATCCATTGGAAACACCACATATAATATACTAAAATAAAGTTATGAAAACACTCTATCCAATGGCACCGATCTGGAAACAATTTGAGCACCCTATCAAAAGTTATGAGCTTTGTGGTCCTGCTATTGCCACAACAAACCTTAAAACATGGTTAATTTTAAATCAACGGTATCTTCACTTCTGAAGCTCCGATTCAGACGATTTTTTTTTTAAATGGGATATTTTCGCAAGAGAAACTCAAATCTGTGAATTTTGTTTTAGACAAATTTGACACCAATTTCTATAGAAATTAGAAAAATTGTGTGGTCATTCACAGAAAACCATGAAAATTAGCAGATTTTAAAATGCTAATAATTTCACTTCCCATACTCCATTTCAGACGATTTCTTTTCAAATTGGTTGGTTTTCTGAGATGAACTCAGATATACAAACAATTTCTACAAATTATACATAGAAAACTACAGGAATTGTTCAAAGTGTCACGATCCTCTTTTTTTTCTTTGAAAAATCTGCAAAATAGAAATACATTAAAAAATTAAATGAACTCAAATGCATTCCATTCACCATGTTTGGCCCAATGGTGAACCAAATTTCATATCCTAACTCTAGGTGTAGAGGTCTCTAATTCACTTCTAATCCCTAATGGTTGTAGTGTTGGAAAACTATCCAGACGCAATTTCTTCAATTACGAAGATAATTTTAAGTATAGAGGTTATTATGTAGTAGCAATATTATCACCTTTTCACTTATATTCCCCACATAATCTCTATTTCATATTGGACCAAAAACATTTCCCTGGAACATAATATTTGGTTCTAATTCTTGTGTGGTTATGATTTTTCATATTGACTTTGACTTATATGAATTTGATTGGACTCACAACATTTTGTTGGCACATTATGTTTTGTTCTAATTATTGAATGGTCATGATATTTCATATTGACTTTGACTTATATGAATCTCTCTGTAGATATTATGGGTGGTGGAGCTATCTTGGCTATTTACTTGGAGATTTTATTTTCTATTTGATCTTGGAGGTTTGCACTACATACATGTTGTTGTCGATATGGTAGGGTTCTATGTTAGACATAATGTTTCATTAATGTTGCATACTAAAGTTTGGGGATTAGTTTGAGGATTTGTTGGAGTATGTTGAGATATTCTCTCAACTCCTCCACCCATGTTTAGAATTAGTTAGATCTCACTCCAACTATATATACATATGTATTTGTATGTAATTGGGAAATAAATTCCATTTTCTGTGTGTAATTGTGCACTATGTCTACTCTCCAATTTTGCAATTTGGTATCAGAGCGGGACTGGGCTTAGCTTCCTCACATGAGTGCCTAGGAATATGAGAGAATGAGAGGTAGTATTCCCTAACTGTAGGAGTAGATTGGTGTGAGTTTTCTTCCTGTGTATTTGTCTTGTGTGCGAGTTAATTTTATGAGTTTAAGTGTTTTGTGTGAAGTTCCGTGAGAAAGAAGAAGACCATTAATACTAGTTGGCTACCCACTGCGAGTTGGATATCGGTGCACCTGATGTGTTGGTAACAAAATAAAAAGATTCCAATTTGGTTGCAATTTGTAGAAGCCACTGCCTTGAAATTGTGGAGACATTGATTGTTGCCTGAACGTGAAAGGAAAGCGATGGTAACGAGAGATTTAGCCACCACCCATAAATAGCAGAGGAACCACGTTGTAGCATGAGGTAAATCATGGAGACGGTTGATGTTGAGGGCGCAGAAGTGAAATCGCTACAATCAAAGGTCAGGATATGTCTAGTTTTATACACTCCCAATATCACACAGTTGGTTGGATATGGGCAACCTCCGCACAAGAAATAAGTGCAAAGAGATGGAGCAAAGAGTGTGTTGTCGTGGAGAAAATCTACCAGTTGAAAAGTTTTTTTGTTATTGAGCCTCCATTGACCACCACTATTGTCGTGAAAGGGAGCGCCTGCTGTAAAGGATTATTTGCTAGATGTTTTGTTTTCTTGTTGTAGAAGTCAAGGGGCAACTATAGTAATAGTTATATTAATTATTGTGAATGTATTCTGTTTGTAAAATTATATGTTGCAGAACCAATTATAGAATAGAGTAGCGTAATTTAAATTGGTGGTTCTTAATGTACTTCGATGTTATATGAGAACACATCACTAGTTTCAGTATGTTTACAAGTCTGTTAAAAGTTAGAGATTCTTGTTGTACTTCGGTGCTTCAAGATTGTCAGTTATAGGTTATCCTTGTGTATATTGTTGTAGATGTGTTTAAAGAAGGTCAGTTGTATGATTGACTGCTGAAAATATCCAATAATTAGATCACTATCCTTATAACTGTCAAAATTTGCTCTTCGAGGGAATTTCACAGATGGTAGTGTATCCATAGGATAATTCAGTGTCGAGGCTATACTTTGGGGTAGTCAAGAAGCGTCAGTTCTACAAGAGTGTCAAATATGGTCAGAAACATTTATACTTTAAATGAGTTGAATGGTAAGCTCGAAGATGAGGATGAGAAAGAGCGCAATCCAAAGGCATCACAGTGGGTGTAGGCGTTGATGAAGACCATGCCAGGAAAAGTTAAAGTGTTGTAACTAATTTTGTTTTATAATTGTTATTTCATTATTGTAAGATTTTGTAATGTAAGCATTAAAGGGGGGTGTTAGACATAATGCTTCATTAATGCTGCATACTAAAGTTTGGGGATTAGTTTGAGGATTTGTTGGAGTATGTTGAGATATTCTCTCAACTCCTCCACCCATGTTTAGAATTAGTTGGATCTCACTCCAACTATATATACATAT
>SNQJ01S0043602.1:7787-25239 GCA_010110895.2 Picea sitchensis
AAACCAACATATAGTATGTATCAGATCAAAATATACATTATGAAGTTTAGTGTGAATTGTTACTGTGTAGAAATTTGACAAATGATAAGTCACTTACTCTTTATCAAGCGCATTTTTTCATTCATTTGCAGAAGCTCCCCTTCTCTTTTGTCTTCATCCCTTTCGTCATCCCAAATCACCGCACCTAGTGTGTTATTGATTTGCTTGATGTACTCACTGGCATAATATAAAGACTCATATGATATGTACCCCTCTGCCATAGACCCCTCCAGTTTTTCCTTTTGTTGAACAAATTCTTTTAATTTCTTCATGTACCTCTCTAAGAAGAACATCCAACGATAGGATACCACTCCGAATAATTCAACCTCATCTACTAGGTGAATTAGAATATGAACTTTCAAGTCCATGAAACTAGTCGACAGTTCCTTCTCAAGCATACAAACAATCCCAGCTATCTCTTGATGCCATCATGGAATGCTAGCCATATGAATCTCATTTGATGTGATCCAACATACAAATGTAGATAATTTAGATATGGCATGTTGTAGGTCCTGGGGGAAGTCATGGTTCACACACTCGTGAACCAATAGAGGATAATGATACTACAAAGTAAACACATACAAAATTAATTATATTTTATCCCATAGCATGAATTTATAAAACAAGTAATAAAATCATGCTTTTGACATACGTACTCTTAGAAGGTTCAAATGGTCATGTGATTTTAACCCAGACAAATTGTCTTCCACAGTGAAGTTGTGTCGTAGTGAATACCCATATAAATAAGTCACCTTCACACCCAATATAACTTAATTTTCCAAAGAAAGATCAACTTCATTCAATATCCATGGGACATCACCTCCTTTGAAAGACCAAGAGGGACCAACCTCTCATCTACTTTCTTTTCTTGGCCAATGTTTATTTTTACTTTTTGAATAAATAAGATCTCTCCTAATAGCGAATGTGTCACTTTATTTTGATGACATGTGCCTCCATAAATAAGATGAAACATTTTTAAATATATGCATGGGATCTAGTAAGTGGGAAATCTTAAGATTCTCCCAATATGGGAGCTCATAAAAGACAGATTTATTTTTCATCCCAATAGGCAATTTCTCAACATAGGTGTCGAAGAATTCTAGATCATCAAACATAGGCTCCCCATTTGAATCGAATATTTATGTAATCTCATTCTCCTTCTCTCTCTCATATTCTCTAAGACATTATGTTGGAGTCATTATTGCAGGCCTTTGGGCTCTCTCTAGTTTATCATTGAAAGTGGATGTTGCTCTTATATAAGGGTGTTGTTCTAGGAGGAATACCCTGGAGCAGTTGTACACTGGCTTCCATAGGTGATTGGATCACCTAGCCTTCATAGAAGGTCCACAACATTTACATCCATGATAGCCTTTTGTTACAAGACCTACAAAATTATTAATGTATACAGTAGAGCATGTTAGCATCGAAGTCTAGAATAGTCACAACAAATTAAATATGCCAAAAAATATTGTTACATATATAAACAAATCAATAAACATGTAATTTACCAGAGAAAACTCCTAATCATGGATAATCATGTGTGGTGTAAGCACATATTCCATACAACGTAAAATTCCTCTCTGTTGCGATGGGTCTTAATACATTGTATACATGTATCCATTCCCATAATTCCTTCAATTCATCTACCAATGGTTGTAGGTAGACATCCATATTCTTCACTTGTCTTCTACCAAGGACTATAAGAGCCAACATAAGATGTTCATTCTTCACACACAACCATGGGGGGGTATTGTTCATGATCACTACTACAGGCCAAACATAATAGTTGGTTTTTTGGAGGGAATATGGGTTGATGCCATCCATGGCTATGTTGAGTCACAGACTTCATACTTCATCCTTGAATTTTCCGAGCCATGTATCCTCTATATGTTTCATGGCTATTGAATCAGTTTGGATTCACATGACTCCTGACTCACTTCTTTGTGAGGCATGCCATCCCTGCAACATAGCTAATTCTTTACAACGAAAGAGCCTTTGAATCCTTGGGATTATAGGCATGTGATTCATTATCTTATGAGGAAGACCATGTGATTTACCCTTTTTATTTGATTTATGATATATGTCATGCCCGCATTTCGGACATATCTCTTTGTCTGCATATTCTCCTCTATATAGAATACAATCATTCAGACATGCATGATATGATATGTACTCAACACCCAATATTTTCAACATTTTCTTTGCCTCTTTCCAGCTACCGGGGAAGACATTATCACTCAGAAGAACCTTATCTTTGAATAACCTATAGTTAGTAGGAAATAGAAATGTACAATGTTATTTAACATTCATAAATCAGTCGTTTTTAATGTTTATTGTGTGACAAGATTTCTCAAATTACAAGGGACTTAATAATGATCAGTTACCCCAATATTGTCGAGAAACGTGCGTTTGACATGCCAAACTTTGATTTCAAGTTGTACAGTAACATTGTTGTCCCCATTTAAGTAGATTTTGATCAGCTAGGTCCAAAGAGAGGGGTGGTGGAAGCAGATTTCAAACTTTCAAATAAGGTATCAGTGATATGAGCATAATCCCCTCGCTCATCATTATGGAATGCATCTAACAACATTGTCTCCATGGCAAGTGTGTCCTGTAAATAATCATCCATACCAACATATATTTCATTGACTCCATTGCCAACTTGTGAAGAACTACTATTGTTGCAGTCATTCCTAATTGGTGAAATTGGATGTAGGGGGAATTTAATAGGTCGTTGATTCAACCATTCTTGGTATGCTTCCTCTCCGAGTTATGCTCTTATTCCATCATTCTCTAGATTTGACATTGTAGTGGAGTGCAATTAAAGATGATAGGTAGGTCGCTCATCATCAATAGAATCCTAATTTCAAAAATATTGACTATTAGTACATCGATGATATTAGTAAGCACAATGCAATTGGTTTGTTCAAATCACATTATACAAAACAATTATTACCATCATTGACCCAGAATTGTGGTTGGAAGATGGCATGTTACTATTGGCAGCGTAAAGTGGTTGTCCATTTTCATCTACCAACTGCTTGTGGTATGTTTCTTCTGATAAGAGCTTCCAACATTTTTGAATTGGTACCGGAATATTATCTGCATCTGAACTTGATTCTGAATCAGGATCCTGCAAATTTGGATACATTTTTATTTAGATTTACATGGATAACAAAAATAAATTCAATTAGATAATCAAAATATAAATAAAATACGAACTTGCTCGAGATGGAAAGGGAGAAATCTGCAATGGACTTTGAGCAATATGGAACAGGATGGAATTTGAAGTATTGGTCATTTGATATTGTAAGTTTATTTCCCTTCATTTGAGCAAAATCAACAGTAAATTATTTTTAAGAATAAGGCAATTTTAAGCTTAAAATGTATACTATGATGTACTGCAAGTCATGTGGATGCATCATGGAAAATAATTTAAGATGAATATATTATTTTGTGTGCAAATAAAAATTCAGATAACTTTGAAAACATAACGGTGCGTTATTGTAACAAACACACATCGATGCATCTATAACATTGTAAATCATTGGGCATTTAAAAACCCATCACACCGGTCCCATGAATTCAAATAATAAAAAAAAAAATTATCCAATATCAATGCTCCAAAACTTTAAAACTCACCGGTGCATCATATACATATCAACATCGATGCGTTAAAGTAATAAACGCACTAAAGTTTTGAAAAACAAAAAGTGACTTTCTTTTTTTACAATTGAAAAATGAGCAGGAATTTAAAATTTAATTTCATAAAGTCATTTAAATAGTAAAAACCTATTCATTGTTTCATTATTTTACCAAAATTTACAGTGGAAAGATTTGCAAGAGAGCCATATCGGAGAGCACTGTGGAGCAACAAAATACTTTAGAACAACATGATTTATTCAGAAGATCAGAATTTGAAGGTAAGTATGGAGATTCCTTTAAAACAATGTTCATAAATTCTTTAATGGGTATTAAGTTATTCAATGTTTTATTATTTTGCCAAAATTTACAGTGTACAGATTTGCAAGAGAGAAATACAGGGGAGCACTGTGGAGCAGCAGATCAATACTTTTGAAAGAAGAGTTATTCAAAAGATCAGAATTGGAAGGGTATGGTAATTCATTTAAAACCCTTTTGGAGCAACAAAATTACTCAAAAAATCAGAAATCGAAGGGTTTTGTGATTCAGAAAAAAAAATCCATACTTTCCTTAAACCATTGCTTCTTCTTGTTTATGTGTCTCCAAAACTTCAACTTAGGGTTTAACTCCCTCTATCACTTCATAATTATAGCTTTTCATTTTAGGTTTTTAGATTTAATGGGTTTATGTTTCCATATAAAAGGAGTTTGACATGTGATTCACGGATCCAAACCCTCTCGGCTTTGTCACATTTTTTTTAAAAACAGTTTTGAGTAATCAATGCGTCTTATGTAATATAACGCATCGGTGCGCTTATAGATACAAATGCACCAACTATGCCGCAAATAATTAAAAAAATCGTTCGTGGATGTGTAAATTTATTTGTTTATGGAATTTTTTTATTTTCATTTTTTTCAATTGGAGCGGTGTTGTTAATGATACTTATCGCACCATTGTAATTTAATATTTAAAAAAAAAATTATCGATTCATTTTTAACATTAAACACATCGGTATTGTTAACAATATATTGTGCACCGCTGTAATTTATTGTTCTTTTAAATATTTTTTTATAGTGATGTGTTTGATAACATGTAACGCATCGGTGCTTTAATATCAATATAGTGCATAGGGATACTTTTTTTGGTGGAAATTATGTGATTTATTTATAAAATATATTTAATATCTTCTGTATTGAATGGTATAGGTTGTATATTGATAATAAAAAAATGTGTGAGAATAGTTCAAGTAACAAACATTTTGATGGAGGGGATGTCATGGATGGTAGGAGCAACAACAAGTTAGGGTTCTGACAGTAGCGGTCATAGTAGAATATGGCATGAGCACCAAAGGGGGTGGTAAGGGTACCCCTTCATACAAACAGGTAGTGGTAGACAGAGGGAAGGGGCCAAGGGGCGTATTTTTCAAGGCACCAATGACAGGCACCTCAGGATCAGACCCAAGGAAAGGTCCATAAAGGAGCCAGGGAAAAAAAGAGAACACGGAGGAGGAAGCCATGGAAACCCAGAGTGAAATGCCAAACACAATGAAGACCAACCTGACGGAAGGGCGCAACCCATGCAAACCCAAAACAACAATGATACCAAAGGTGGTACTGGTAGATCCGCAAATGCAACTTTACAGAGATCAGATGAAGGTGCATGCGCTAATCTGCGAGTTTATGGGCCTACGGCCAACATAGAGAACATTGCGCAACTGGATTAAATACCACTGGAAGCTGAATGGGGAAGTGAAACTTCATCTGGGCTCAAAAGGCTTCTTCACAACTATTTTCATAAACTTGGAGGATAGGGATAGAATCTTTGAAGGAGGGCCATACTTCCATGCATCAGCAAGACTATACATCTAACCATGGAAGGAAAATTTCTCCCCCGAAAAAGAAACCTTCAAAAAGGTATCGATCTAGCTGAGACTCTACTCCCTACCTTTAGACTAGTGGTTTCCCTCAACTTTCGAACCTATAGGAAACAAACTGGGGAAATACATAAAGATAGCAGAAGCCACCCTGAGAGGGAGATATACATCTTATGCAAGAATATGTATAGAGATGGATGTGTCAGGAGCACTTCCAGAAGCCATCAACCTTGAATTTAGAGACGAGGAATGGATCCAAAACATTGATTACGAACAGATCCCTTTCATATGCTGAAGATGCCATGAACATGGTCACCTGACCAGGGAATGCCCTCTTAATAAAAAGCAAGAAACAGAAAACCCAAACAATAGTCAGATGAGGAAGGTTTTGTAAAACCAAACCCCAGTAGTAGAGAAAACAAGAAGCAAGGAAAAGCCTCAGCAGGGATCAACTTGGAGGCCTGAAACAAAATGAAAGGATGGGATGGATATACCAAAGAAGCAAAAGGCAATCAGGATATGGCAACAGTTCAGGAAGTTAGAGAACAAAATTCAAATGAGCTCAACGATCGGCCAAGTACTTAGAAGGGACAAGGAAGTTGTGCAACCCCAGTGGAGAAAGGAATCAGAGATGACAACACCCCCATGCAAGAAGCAGATGGAGATGTGGAAATGAACCCAAGCGAAGTAGGCACAAAATATCCTGATCTCAGAGACCTTGTGGAAAGGGAAGGGATAGATCTCACGAACATATTGGAACAATGGAAAAAATGGGGCATAGAGAATGTACCAACAGAGCAACTAGACCGCATTCAGTACCTGTTCATACAAAGGGAGGAAGCCAAAGCTTTTGGCCAAAAGCGTACTTATGGGGAGACTGGACACCTAGGAGTTAAAGAAGGCGAGGGACAACCACATCTATCACCCAAGCAGACGCGGAGGAAAAAAGGAAGAAAATAAAATAGTGTAGCCCTGCAGGAGCTCGGAGTGCTACTGATAAACTTGGGTAAGATAAAAAAACTCTTCCCCAAATCCCCCACACATGTTTAAAATGAAGGTCATAACCTGGAATATAAGAGGCCTAAACAGCCCAAGAAAACAACGATTCAAGAAATAAAGTAATAAATAAAGTGTAATACAGACATAATGGAAACCGTCAGTCAACAACAATGGCACAAGTACAAAATGATGGCCACTAGAGGCGAACAAATGGCAGGGGGAATCCTTACCCTATGGAACCCACAAGTACTCAACCTAATAGTAGTTGAAGCAACCAAGCACACCCTTACGGTACGCATGCAAATCATTGGGAATGCAGAGGTGCTTATATGCACTAATGTGTGTGGATCCCAGGCGGTAGAGGAAAGGAAAGGAATGATCAGAGACCTAGAAGAGCTTAAAACCAGATCAAACAACCTCCAATGGATCCTGGCAGGGGACTTCAACATCATCATGTCACTTGCGGAGAAAAAAGGAGGGATAAGATGATTGGATAGAGATGCAGAGGATTTCTCAAACTTCATCGACACATTGGAGATGGTAGATTTAAAAACTAATAACATCCAGTTCACCTGGAATAATAAAAGGATGAATCAAGATCAGGTAGCAACAAGACTTGAAAGATTCTTGGTGTTAGAGTTAATCATAATGAAGGGGCTGACCTTAGACTACAATATCCTACCTTGGGGGGGATCAGATCACTGGTTGGTACAACTGGAATCAGGATTCTAGACCACACCAAAAAACAGGGCTTTTAGATTTGAAAAATTATGGCTGGAACACCCGACCTTCCAAGAAAGAATAAAACAATGGTGGAGGGAGGAGCAACCAAAGCAAGGGACAAGGATGTTCAAACTCCATAAAAAACTCAAACACATCAAACATAGGCTCAAGGAGTGGAACAAGGACACCTTTGGGAATATAAACCAAGAAAAGAACAATATAGAAGGAAAAATGAAAATACTCCAGGAAACCTGCATCTTGGAGGGCTACGTGGAGGAACGGAAAAAGGAAGAACTCCAGCTGACCCAGCAGTGAGAGAAACAATGTCAGCAAGAAGAAACCCTTTGGCGACAAAAGTTCTGGATCAGATGGCTAAAGGAAGGGGAACGAAACACCAAGTTTTTTCATAGAACAACGATGGCCAGAAGAGCCCACAACAAAATCCTGAAGATCAGGGATCATGATGGAATAGAGAGAGAGTCACATAAAGACATAGAAATAGATCTGGTAAACCACTTCCAGGGGATATCCCAGGAACCCAACCAAGACAGAACAACAGCTATACAAAGGATAATACAGCATATCCTGCGAATGGTCATTGAAGAAAAAAATAATAATCTGAACAAACTCGTAGAGGAGGAGGAAATCGACCAAGCACTTCAGGAAATGCCTAATGGGAAAGCCCCAGGCCTGGATGGTTTCATGGTGGAGTTCTTCAAAGCCTACTAGGAAGTTGTCAAACATGATGTTTATAGAGTAGTGGAAGACTCTAGAAGTTCATCCTCTATTCTCAAAGCGCTAAATGCCACAATGATTACACTTATCCCAAAAGAAAATGAAACCAAAACCCATGACAGGTACCGACCGATAGCACTGTGCAATGTGGTGTACAAGTTAATCTCCAAAGTCATAGGAAATAGACTGAAACCCCTCCTACCCACACTAGTTTCACAATAAAAGGAAGGTTTCATGGAAGGAATACAAATAATGGACAATATCATCCATGCCCACGAACTTATCCACACCCTGAAGCTTCAGAAACAAGAAGGAATGATAATACAACTGGATCTAGCTAAAGCTTATGACAAAATTAGCTGGCATTATATGGTCAAGACCCTGGAAGCCTTTTAGTTCACCCAACACTAGATCAATTGGATAGTCATCCTAGTCTCAACTTCAAGATACTCGCTCCTGGTCAATGGAGCCCCTGCCAAACCATTCTAGCCCACTAGAGGCATCAGACAAGGAGACCCGCTGCCCCCCTTCCTTTTCATTCTAATGATGGAAGGTCTTAGTTGAAGCATAAAGAGTGTAGCCACAACAAGGGAAATAATAGGGATCAAACCCTTTGCGACCTGTCCTACCTCCACACACCAACAATTTGTGAACGACACCACACTTCATGGCATAACCATAGTCAAGGAAGCGAAAGCTTACAAACGAATCCTAGATGATTTTGGGGAAGCTTTGGGAGCTGAGATAAACCAATCAAAATCTATGATCTTTTTCTTTAATACCAACCCTGCAATCCAGAGAAATCTGGCCAACATTCTAGGCTTTGAACACAAAACACTTCCAACCAAATACCTGGGGATCCCACTAACAGATAAATCTTACAAAATGTCCACTTGGGAAGAAGTAATCAACAGGCTATAAGATCAGGTCAAAAATTGGACATACAGATCCCTCAACCTAGCCGAAAGACTCATCTTAACCAAGTCAGTGCTGCAATCTATTCCAACCTTTATGATGTTGGTATTCCCAACCCCCAAGGGGATAATACAAAAAATAAGGACAATACAAAGAGATTTCCTCTAGCGAGGAGCGGAAACAAAGAAAAAATGGGCACTGGTGGCATGGGAGAAGATTTGTAAACCAAAAAACAATGGAGGCCTGCGGCTACATGACCCGCAAGTGACCAATGACGCCTATGGGGTGAAACTCTGGTGGTGGTGGGTCAAAGAAACCATGATGCCATGGGTAAACCTATGGAAGGAAAAATATGCCTCGAACATAAGCGATCAGGATAAAATCCACTTCAGAGGCACCAAGGCAAGGTCTACCATCTAGAACCTAGCATGCAACAACAAGGCTTGGATCCAATCACACAGCTTTTTGGAGGTTAGAAATGGTAGAACCGCAAGATTCTGGGAGGACACCTGGCAACAAGAACCTAGATTGGAAAAACCCAAAAGGGAGGAAATCCAACAGGATATGCTTACACAAGGAAAAACCATAGTCTATCAATACTGGAAGCAAGAGACAGACTGCAACAAATGGAGAATCTGGAACACTCTCACCCCATAGAATAGAGACCAAACCACAACAATAGTACAAGAAGTGGAGGAGGAGCTGGGGAAACGAAAAATAGCAGTTGCGGAAGGAATGGACCAGCTGAGATGGGGGCACAAGGACTGCGGGGAATTCAACCTAAAATAAGTACGCCACTACATTGTGGACCAGGACCAAGAAGACCCAACGCAACAATGGGTTAAGCTATGGAATATCCCACAATGGCCAAAAATAAAAATCTTCCAGTGGTTAATACTCCATAATCGAATCTTAACATGGGAAAACCTCAAGAAGCGAGGTTTTATAGGACCTTCCAGATGTCACCTATATGAAGAAAAAGAGGAAACAACGAGCCATCTCCTAGATGAATGTACCCTCACAGTAGAAGTCTGGGACTGGGTAGCAAGCATCTTATGACAACTAACAGGATTAGAGGGAATATATCCGCAACTATAAATACTTGGAAAGAGAACTACAGTGATAATGAAGAGGTGAATCTCAGTTGGATCCTCATTCCTGGAATGATCATTTGGGCAATCTGGAAGGAAAGGAACCAATGCATCTTCAAGAACCAAAAATGGACAGTAGAAAATATCAAGGAAACCATCATCTCCATGACAAGAGAAACAGTACAGAGCCACAACTGCCAACCGAGCAGCGCGTAACTCACAACCCAGGATCTTCAAATTCTTGAGGCCTTTCAACTGAAGGACGGACACAACCACATTCAAGTGAGATGGCCAACACAACTCCAAATAGGTTAGCGCAACTGGAAACTACCACCAGAGGGTTCCCTCAAGCTGAATTTTGATAGGGCGTCGAAAGGTATCTCAGGCCGGACAGGGTTGGGAGGAGTTATTAGGGACAGTCAAGGAAATATCATTCGACTATATACTGGGAGTCTGGGGAACTCAACTAACAATGCAGCGGAGTTTGGAGATCTGGAGACCGGTCTTGAGATTATATGCCAGGAAGCAATAACCAATACTATAGTGGAAGGAGATTCCATGCTGGTAATCAACACAGTAACGAAGCTCCAAAATGGTACCATAATGGGAAAAATCCAGAGACACTAGCGCTTGGCGCAGTCCCTGCAAAGAATTCAGGAGCACATGCAGTCGGGGATCGTAGTAGAGTTGCACTGGGTACGAAGGCCAGCTAATGGCCTAGCGGATAGAATAGCTAACGAAGGTGCAGACGGAGCAGGACCAGAACTGGACACAATATGGAGTAACATCCCAAGTGGTCAGTTCTGAACTGGCTGCATTCAAATAGTGGCAAAGGACTATGATGGTAGCCGAAGTATGGACGACCACAGCGAGATTGGAGGCACAGAAGTACTCAAAAGGCATGTAGGACCCCGTCAGAATCTGAAGGGCCAACATGCCAATGCAAATGCCAATACAGACCCAAGTCACACCACAGGAGGAGATACTACACGACGGCCCTGTCACTAGAAAGGAGTACAACGGTTGCTCGTGGGAGCAAAGGAGGGATATCCAGCAAGAGGAAAAGTACACAGAACAAAATGGTTTTCCATGGACAGGGTTGAGTATGCATCACCCATACACAGGTGCGGGGGGAGGAAATGATTTGTGTACAATGTGAAAAACAGGGGAGCGGTGCAGGGATGACGGCAGGGTTCCCAAGAACACATGATCCAAATCAATGCGATAGAACCTAAAAGGACACCTCTACGGGAGATCAATGATTACCAGAAGAAGCCAGCAACCGGGGAAACCCCATAAAGGAAGCACCATCAGAGGAAACCACAGATCGGAGAGAATAAATTAAAGAGGCCATACTAAGCACCAAGAAGGAATGGAAAAAAGAGGAGGACGAACACAAGACGAGTACCACCCAAACCAAGCAGAGATGACAAGACGGAAGAAGACCCAGAGAAAGAGAGGCCCCTAGGGGGAGGCTCTTCCAACAAGCACCTGGAAGATCACGAAGGTGGAATAGGAAGCTAGAGAGGCTAAGGGTACCCTCCTCATGCAGGTCGACCCCAAGGGTAAATCATTCATAGACAGGCGGGAAAGAGAATTCAACAACAAGTGTCAGGGCAAGGAATGGGAGGAACTCATTCAAGAAGTCGACGGGATAAAGGACCTAGGGACCACTCAACCAAGAATGACCCTCTACCAAAAAACAGTGGAAGAAGCCTGGTGCACTAAAATGTTGATAGGAAAGCTGAAAGATGACAGGAAAGAGACCAGCAAGGAAGCGATTAGGGGACATAAGAAGGAGCTCACAGAAGTCATGAACCGACTCAACAATTTGGAGACTATTTCCAAAGGAATAGCAGAGGACCAGAGGAGTCAAAATGAAAAACTGGAGCGACTAGCAGGACAATTTCACATCTACCTCCGCTACGTCCACCATATGGACATAACTTCTGTGGACCGATGCGGAACACCAGCCAACATCAAAAGGACATGCATGGTGTAGCAGAAAGAGGAAAAAACAACAAATAAGGAAGGAGACGAAAGCCAACCAATCATCTTGGACTAGCGCAGTACCAACCATAGTTTTTATGCATTACTTTCTGTTATCTGTTACTGAATATGTTAAGTTATGGATTTTTTCATACTGGCTTAAGGGGACTGGGTCGGTTTCCTAGGGTGGCGGCCCAACTCCCTCATTTTTGTTGATAGCGCATCTACGAGATCCCTGATCTGGTTTCCTTTTTGGCAGATCCGGGGACCCCGCCCTGTTTTTACCTTTGTACTATAGCTTTACAGTAATACAGAATCTCAACTCACTTACAAAAAAAAAACATTTTTATGGCTACAAAGATAGCACATCCAGAAAGGAAAAAAAGGCAAGTTCTTTGTAAATTCTATACAAAATTAATATGTTAAAAATGAAAGTTCTTTGTAAATTCTATAAAAAATTAATATGTTTCAACTATATGTAAGTTTAACTAAGATGTATTGGTTAGTTTGTGTCCTGTAGAGCCATAAAATGAGGAAGCTCGATAAGATTCTTTGTGATCTAAGTGTAGAAGAGAATAAAATCTTAATGGAAAAATTGCAAAAGGATGAACTAGGTGAAGGAAAAAATTATATTCAATATGATTTTTTTTTTTAATTTTCATTAATTTTTTACTTTAAAATATTAGATAACATGTTCAAAACAATCTATTAATTCGCATATGTTTAATGTTCTACAGTTGGGACCAACAACGAAGGATGATGATGAATTGGTCCTTAGCTCATCTAGAGTGGTGTTGGAAGTTAATGAAATGGGGGAAAACTTTTAAAAAACAATGAGGGATATAGTGGAACGAACGTAAAGACGTACTTTCCACTTACAATACAGAAATCAATCCAATGATTCGAAGAACCAGGTTATATCTAAACTATAGGAAGCATTTCCATAGCAATGGTCAATGAGACCTGTCAGACTTGCAATAGCAAAAACATAAAACAACAAAAAATAATCATTCAAAAAGTAATATTCCTAAAAATACTTTTCTAAAATATGTATATATTACTACAAATCATTCCTAATTTTTGTTTTTGTAAGTTAGGATTTGTATGAAAAAATTCTAAGCAGAAAAATTACATATGTCATGCTATCATAGGAGGCTGTGACAACATTGCCCTGGTGGGAAACCAATGCTTCCATATGGCCGTAAAATTCATAATGTCCATGCAAAACTTGTAAAGCTGTGAGAAACATAGACCGAAAGGATCTAGGTCTAGTGTGCCACGTAGGGAAAAATTTCTATTGGCTAGACTGTACAGCCCAAAACCAAAAAGATGGACTATGCTAATACTGAAAATTCCTAGATCTGAGAAGCCATGCAAGGAAAAGAGATTGTAAATTATACTATCTGAAAACATAAAAAACATAGGAAACTTGAGCCAGAAGGGGCTATTCAACACTGGGGTCGAGCCTCTACTCGTTCTTTCATGGTTTCTCTGCCTATCTTGCCTCTGTTTGAGATAGCCTATCTGAGATCCTGAAGAAAAGTCATCATAAGCTCCTCTCGGAGCCACCGCTCTTCTTTCTTGTGCTGCATGTCATTGATGACACCCTTGATGTCCTCTACTCCTCGCTTGATAGAATCCAAAGAATCCTTGAGAACGCTCCTTCCAGCACAGCAGGAGAAAGTAGAAGAGGGCGGACGAGGTGGAGGTGAGTCAGAGAAGGAGGTGGGGGAGTCGGAACAAGGAATGGGGGAGGACAAAGAAGACAGAGGAGTTGAGGGAACGAGGGAGGTGGAGGTGGAGGAGGACATTGGCGGGGGGGTGATGGGCTGAGCCTTGGAGCTAAGTTGAGGGAGTTACCATGACTATCGAACCATTTGACTCGGCAAGCATAAGGAGACGACAACAGAGGAAAATTAGGAGTATTGGCTCGAGGAGGAAAATCATGTGTGAAGGACGGAGTGGGAGCGATGAGAGGCTCCGGGGTGGAGGCACACTCAGGTTTTTGAGGAGAACTCAGACGATCCTGTTGGCCACACCCTCTCATTCCCCTTCCTTTAGAAACATACCAGGCCACGCCCCTTTTCAACTTACCTCTAAGTTGAGGCATCGTGAAAGCCACCTGAAATCAGATGAGGAGTGTGTGAAAGTTGTGAAAGATGTTGCTCGAAGGACGCGAGACTAGCCAGATAGAGAAGCAGTGATTGAGCAAAGGATAAGTGTTGGGTGCAGAGAGATGAGTGCACCACAAAAGCTCGAGCCAGAGGAAAAATTCTGGATCGACTTTGAGAGGAGGCCAAGACTCTAGAGGCCAAGGGATTGAATGAGCCATGGCACTCTAGAATGCAAACCTAAAACCAGCAATCCAGGGAGGGTGATGGGACTATGACTACGTCAAGTCCATTACCATTAACATTCCCACAAACAAAGACGCTAAAACATTAAACCAATCGAATGAATGCCGAGGAGTGACAACTGAGGCGTTAAATTCATGATTTAATGGTGGTGGTTGAGTGTGCCTGAGCTAGCTCGAGGTGGCAGGAGACTAGGCTATGTGTCCTCCTAGTTGGTTATCCACCCGTCATGTCCGTAACCACCCCATCCGGGAAAATCATTCCTAATTTATTAATATCAATCTTTTTATATTTAGTTTTCATATATCAATATAAAAATATTTAATTATCATGTTACTTTTTCAGGAAGATTATGAAAATCCCAAAGGATCAACAAGTTGATATCCGAAATATGCCAGTAAGAATGTCGAAAAAAGTGTACAAGGAGATGGTAAAAGAAATGGACATAATTGCATCGTAGGAGGAGCCATCTCAACAACAATGTGCTTCAAATGTATGAAATCATTGAATTTTTCTATTAGGTACATATAAATAAATAATTTAGCATTAATTATATATTTTCAAGTATTTTATTGCATAAAAGAAAACAAAATGGAACTTATTCAGCACATAAAACGGGACGACAAGGAAGAAAAGGGTTGATAGCAAAGTTTGTGAGTAATTGTTATTTCCTTATAACATTAACTGAAGATTTAATTTTTGTATATTTTAAGTTGTTTTACAACAACCATCCTTGAATGTATTCAAACAAGTGCTAACATACAAAGAAGAGCCATTGCAAGAATTGATTGACATTGGGCTAAGTAAGGGTTGTGAGTATATGTTGGCATATCAAAAAATAATTGTGGAATTTGTAAGTATCTACGTTGTTTTAGTTCTCTCATTTTATAATTAATGGAACAAAAAAATATTTTATATTAAATCTATAATTTATTATGGGGTATATTAAAACTGTAGGAAACAAAGTATGGAAATGTGCCAACAGAAGAGTTGTTGACAGAAGGCTTGAGATTTTGTTTTGAGAAAATGTATATCATTCATGACTCGATTCTTTCTATGGTATGTTGCTTTTCAATTTACATTCATGTATATTATTTATTTCAATTTTCATTGTTCTCACCAATGCAGATACTCTCATTACACTTTCTTTTTATATTTGTAGATGGAATCATTTGAAGAAGAGGAAAACAATCGAGCCAATCAACAAAACATTCGACCAAATAACCCTAAGTCGTGGAAGTAGCTCAAGCACGTCTAACAACAGTTCCAACGAAGAATGATGATCAATATATTTGGATATCAATGCAAGTTGTTGTATTTTTTGAAATAATTGTCTGTGAAAATCAGACATTTTGTTTAATGTAATGGACATAGTACTATCTCAATTGAAAGACAAGTGGTTACCAATAAGGGTCCCACTTTGTATGACAAAGAGCCTCTTATTCATATATAATAAAATATGTTTTGTTTTATTCTCTTGTGTTGTCAAATGTCCATGTGAAATGTTACATCATTGAATAAATATATGGATGATTAGATATTATAATGAAGAGATGTGAGCAATGATGATATAACAAGATAATCCAAACATCATATCCAAATGCACTAATCAAAATTTAATTTATATGAATACTATTATAAGATATATGTCATTTTTTTGATAAACAATGGAATTAAAAAATAACAATAATTGTGCATTGTCATAGGTTGATGATTTTTAAAAGAGAAAATCGCAACAGGTGCATTCAATGATAAAAAGCACCAGTACCTTTAATTATAACACGCACTGATATTGTAACATAATACGCATCGGTGTTGACATAAATTGAAAAAGAACTGATATTAATAATATTTTAACTAGAAATTATAATAATAATACAGCTTATATGTGCATTCAATTTATAAGTGTGTCGGTGCTTCTCTTTCACGAGTCTGCATCGAAGCCTTCTTGACATCATGCATCGGTCCTATTTGTTTTTTAACACACCGTTGTATGTTATCATTGATTTTCCTAGTGCTTTATTCTTATTAAGGAACTGGTGCATTTATGTTTATAAGAGCACCGATGCCCCATATTTCTTGGACAACCCTGGTGCTTTGGTTGACATGTGAGCACTAGGGATTTAAGTTCGAGGACCCATCAGTGCTTGGTATCATAGATTTGATCAGTGCGTTGTTGTTATTAAAGAACTAGGTTGTAGTTTGTATAAACGCACTGGGGCTCCAATATTTTAGAACTCCCTCGGTGCCTATTGTGCAATGTAGGCACCTATTCATTAATGTTTTAAGCACACTGATGTGTATGTTATGTGAAGCGCACCGCATGGAAAAACATCATCTACAACCTCTGCACACCCAAAAGTTTTTAGTTATAATGAAGTTCTATTATAATCTTCGCAAAACCATCCTCTACCAAAAATGGATGTTTTCGCAGAGGTTTTTTTGACAATTTTTGTCAATTTTTTAACACTAAAATCCTCCACTAGAGGGTCTTTTCCTTGTAGTGTATTGATTTTTAATGTGACTCTATCAACAAACAAGGAATCTCCCAGATTCTTGTCCTCAAGCACCTACCTACTCCAAAAGGAACAAAGGACATATATCTAAACCAAAACACTAGCAAACATGTGAGCAATGATATATAGAGGTGTTGAAGCCTTTCCCTTTTAAGAAAGGCTCTAACATTGAGGGGAATATTCAAGGAAATCAAAGAGTTGCCTTAACATTGAGCCCTTCCCAAAAGGAAATGGCTTCAAAATTTGGGTAAATCCATTGGGGAACAGATGTTGCATGGAGATCCAATACAAATGCACTTACGTGTTGGCTTAGAAGATAAATATAGCATATTAAATCAATGTTTTAATATTACTCTAAAAACAATTGGAGACTGCACTAAGCTCACACAATCTTGGAACATGATTTCACAAGAAGAAAATCGAGTGGTAGGGCAAGAGCCCCAAATTTATTGGAATTAATTGTTGAGTGTTAATGATTCAGGAAAATCTGTAAGAAATTAGGCTATGTTGGGAATCCTAGATAAATTTCAAGGAGTTCTCATCAAAAGTAAAAAAGAGCTCTTGAACAAAATCAAT
>SNQJ01S0043602.1:28368-75533 GCA_010110895.2 Picea sitchensis
GGTTATTGTAAAAATATTAATTAAATGTTTTTTTAATTATAACATATTTAATTAATTATATTAATTAAACATGTTATTTTTAATTGTTATTTTAGTTATTATTTCTATTAACCTAAACTAACCTAAAAGTATAAATAGAGTCCTACCCTCTATCTTTAAGTGATTATTGATGTGATCTTTCTAAATGAGTAGGTCTTCTCCTTGAAGTTGCGGCCCTCCTACAACAGGTTAGTTCGGCCTTGGTTATTCTTGTTGACAGATCCATGTGTTTTTGGTGTCATGAAGGTCCTCCCTTGCTGATGCTCTAGGTCAAGGGTTGCTGAGCTAAGTTATACCTTGTATGCTGCTGCAAGGTTTTTGAAGGTGTTGTTTTCACTCCTAGTGCAGACCTATTGAGCGGTGACCTCTCTAGCTTAGATCCGACCCCTTTCTCTTTGAGTTGTGACTCTCTCAGCTCTGATCTAAACCTTACTCATTGAGTTGTGGACCCTTTCTAAGTTTCCTATAACATCTGGTCTTGTGTAAGGGTTTTGATCCTTGGATCTTATGCTTGTGTGAGGGTTTGGGTCCTTGGATCATCTACTTGTGTGAGGGTTTGGGTCCTTGGATTTTATGTGTGTATGAGGGTTTAAATCACAAAATTTTGTGTGTGGTGTCTATGTGTTTTTCTCCTTCTAGTGGAAAGAAAGTCTACTCAGCTCTTGGCAAGAGATCTAACCTATATGGTAGATCTATGATCCTGAATTTTTCTGAGCATATATTTCAATGGATTTACATCTCTTGTGTGTGTGATGATCTCCTTCAGTGAACAGAGGTAAGACTTTAAGATCTGATCTAAATCACACTTCAAGGTAATTGACTTATCCCATTTATTACTGTTGCAATTTATCATGATTTAAGATCTGTTTGTATTTGTTATCAAAATCTGTTTTCCACTGTCTAGATCTAATCTTCTTGTTTATAACTGTTTTGTTCTTTACCTAGATCGGTATGTTTAGATCTGAATAAAACTACTGCTCAGATATGTACTCTGTTTAGAAAGAATTTATCTAACTTATGCTCATGATCAGAATAGAATTCTAGCAATCATATGAAACACTAAAGTTCAGGTTACTTATTTGTTCTAAGTCTAGAATTATTTCAGATCTTTACTGTGCTCACTAACAGATTTTAAAAAATAGCAATTTCTCTTCTTTATTTCCCTGATTCTAACAATATTGCTATATTGTCTAGGGTTAAATGAGCACATCTATTATTTCTAACACGCATGAGTGAAGAGAGGGTGAATGGAATGAGAGAGTGGAGAGATAAGGCACACATTTGTAGGATAGAATAACACATGCGCTAAAGATAGAGGGAAGTATGTGCATGTGAAGAAGGAAGTGGATTGCGCATGAGGAGTTAATTTAAATGGAAGGGAAAGATAAGGGGATTCACATGAAGTGACTATGCATGCGCATGAGAGAAAGGAGATGTGAGTGACAATGAGTGAAGTAGGAGATAGAAAGAGTTAAGTGGGAGATGAGAAAATCACTCTTTAGTTAACTCCATTTGCCAACTAGCAATACCAACTCATTATACGCCCTTTTTTTCATGAAGTGCGCCACATGTCCTCAAGAAGTGTGCCCCATATGCTCATGAAATGATGCACCACCTGTCACACTCGTAAAACTGCTACTTGTCAGAATCTCGTGTAATATTCCCACTCAGAAATTTCTTTGAATTCCTTTAGTCTGTTATGTAGATACTCTGTCAAATAGTTTGCTACATTGGATATTTTATAGGTGTAGTTGATGTTATAGCTTGTACAAACAGTTTGCAACAATTGGAAATGTGTGTGGCATATAATAATAACCAACAATGCTAGAATGACAAGAACAGAATCAACACAAACATATAAAAATGAATCTGATGTGTGGCATATAACAATAACCAACAGTGCTAGAATGACAAGAATAGAATCAACACAAACATATAAAAATGAATCTGACTGATCATTTATTTCTTGGTTCTCGGCTGATATGTCAAAATAACAGTTCACAATATGATCTTCACATTACACAACAAGTAATAGAAATAACTTCTAACCTGATTATTGATTATAGAGCTGGTTGTAAGTAAATGAAGAGTACAATAGTAATACAAGAGAATACAGGCTTGTAATTGTGAGTGTATGCAGATATGAAGTTAATTATGAAATATCTGAGAAATAACACCTATAATTCCAGCTCTCTACACTGCAAGTGTGCCCAATACAGTCATCAAATCATCCCCCACGAACTCTGGTTCTGCTGTAAGAAAATCGACCTTTGTGAAGGGAGAATCGATCCAGCATGTCAATTCAGCCAGATATGGAGGGTGTTAACAACCACAAATGAGGCTCATTTCCCACTCTAAAACTCTATCCACAGAGAAGAAATATCGATCCTCTAACGAGGAACTTGCTCCCACACATAAATAACTTGAACCATAGTAAGATAGCGCTGCATTTCACAAGAATATGCACCCAACTGTTACAAAATGCACAAAAGATGAGGATACTCGGTCCCCACACAAAGACTTCACCCTTCTTTAAGCAAGTCGTCCTCTATAAGTCCCAAACTCAATGGACACCTCAGAAAAGCACAGTCATACATGAAGAAAAACTCAGCTATTGAATATAAATCTGCTAACAATGAAGCACGATGAAAAAATTTGGATGATCTCTTTGCCAAATGCCTAGATAGGGTGGATATGTTGCACCACCCAAACCAATCTCTTAAATTTTCCCTTAGGTTTTCGTCCCAACAGTTCACAAAACCACATGACCTCTCTCAAGTTTTATTTTAAAAAATAACTAGCAATACTCTTTTGCCACCATTTTACCTTTTAATAAGTTTAAATGACTTTTCATATTCCCTTAGTGATTTAGGTGCCTTTTTTCCACTTACTCAATGTCAAATTTAAAATTATTTTAATTCCCGCTCCAGTGACATTAAATAATCAATTAATTCCCCTTTTTCATATTGAATATAGCCCACGAGAATTCTTTAGGCTATTTCGTCAATCTCCAAGAGGACTCGTTTGGAAAGGGAAATTATAGTCCTCCCTTCTTGAGATTGTTTGTCCTCAAGCAACTACAAATTTGGATGTTGTAATATTTGGTCACTCTCCCACATGGCATCCTCTACTGGTAAATCTCTCCATTTGATGAGGTACTCTCGGATCACCTTGTTTCTCAACTTTCTCTCCCTGACCTCCAATACCTCCTCAAGTACCAACACTAGTTGTCCCTCGTCTAAAGGAGGTAATTCTGTTGAAGTCATTACATGTTGTCCCAATGACTTTTTGAGGCATGAAACATGAAACGCATTGTGAATTTTTCTTCCCTCTGGCAACTCCAATTCATAAGCCAGCTCACCAACTCTCCTAACCACCTTGTAAGGTCCATAAAAATGTGGCTTAAGCTTCTCTGCTCCACTTTTCTTCAGGGAAGTCTATCTATATGGTTGCAGCCTCAAGAATACCAAGTCCCCCACTTCGAAAATGCGCTCGACCCTATCCATGTCTGCATATACCTTTTTTTGATTATGGGTCATCTGTAGATTGTCCCTGAGAGATTTGAGTATGTCTTGGCTCTCCTAGATACAGTCCTTGGCTTTGGGAGCCCTGCTATCCCCAAATCCTCAGTCGACAAAAGAAGGAGCATCATAACCATAAAATGCTCAGAATGGTGCCATGCGAATGGACATATGATAAGTGGTGTTATAGTAGTGTTCCCCCAAATTCAACCACTTAAGCCATGTTTTATTCTACCCAGACACATAGTTATGCAAGTACCCTTCTATCCATTTGTTCACAATATCTATTTGTCCATCTGTCTAAGGGTGGTAACTAGTGATGGGAGTCAATTCTGTGCCAGCTTGTCTGAACAACTCCTGCCAAAATGCACTAAGAAATATGTTGTCCCTATCACTGACAATATACCTCGCCAACCCGTGGAGTCTGAATACCTCACTGAAAAGAAACTCTTCTACTGATGTTGCCTTATACTCGGAGGATATGGAAAATAAATGTGCAAATTTGGTCAATCGGTCGACCACTACATATATATAGTCTATGCATTGGACCTTTAGTAAACCAGTGATAAATTCCATAGATATGCTTTCCTGCTTCTACTCTGGAATGGGAAATGGTTTTAATAATCTAGCAGGATGGGCCTACTCTGACTTGTTTTGTTGACAAGTCACACACTCTCTCACGTTCTTCAGTACATCATCCTTGAGGCCCTTCCAATTGAACCTCTCCCTGATCTCCCTATAAGTTTTGAAGTATCTCAGATGCCCCGCCAATGGTGTATTGTACATAACCTCCATTATCTTCTCCTTGAGTGTAGATTCTGAAACCAAATATATTTGGTATTTGTAATAGATGATGTCATCCACCACCTTGTACCGGTCATGTTTCACACTGCAATCCATCATCTCACCAGTGATTTTTTTCTTGGAATATTCTACCAAGAGTTGAGATTTCCAGCCAGCCAAAACCTCTACAAGTGAAAACACCTCTGGTTTTCTGGAGAGAGTATCTGTAACTGCATTATTCTTTCCCTTTACATACTCAATGTCTAAATCATAGGCCTGCAGTTTGCTAACCCATTTTTTTCCCCTTTCATTCAATTCCTTCTACCCCAGAAAGTGCCTCAAGTTATTGTGGTCTGTCTTAACCACAAATTTTCCACCTACCAAGTATTGTCTAAACTTCGCCAAGGCATGCATGATGGCAAGCATTTCCTTGTCGTAGATGGAGTAGATTCTCTCTGACCCTGTGAGATTTCTACTCTCGTATGCTATCAGATGCCTATGTTGCATCAAAAATACTCCTATCTCCTCACCTGATGCATCACACTCAAGCACAAAAGGCTGAGTGAAATCAGGAAGTGATAGAACTGGACAAGTGCTCATCACCTCCTTCCTCTTGTCAAATGTCCTCAGGGCCTCATCTGTCCACCTAAACGACCCCTTCTTTGTTATATCTATGAGTGATGTATCCAACTGTGAAAACCCCTTTTCAAACCACCTATAGTAGATGCAAATCCCAAAGAAATTGTGCAAGTGTGAAATATTTTTGGGCGATGGCCAATCCAGTATGGCCTGAATCTTTTCTCTATGCACTTGTACCCCCTGAGCACTAACCACATGACCCAATTATAGGATCTCTATCATTCCAAACTCACATTTTGACTCATTGGCATATAGTGATTGATCCTCCATGATACTCATAATATCCTCTAGATGTCTCAAGTGCTCATGCCATGTCTTGCTATAAATCAAAAGATCATCAAAGAATACCAATAGAAACTTCCTCGACTGCTTTTTGAAGATTTGATTCATGTAGGATTGGAAAGTAGCTGGTGCATTGGTCAACCCAAATGGCATGACCAAAAACTCGTAATGCCCATAATGGCATCTAAAAACAATTTTTGGAATGTCCTACTCTCTAACTCTAATATGGTGGTAACTCGATCGAAGATAAATCTTCGAAAAATAAATCGCTCCATGTAAATCATCCAGTAGCTCATCGATCCTGGGAATCGGGTACCTATTTTTTATCATCTTCTTATTCAATGCCCTATAATCAGTGCACATCCACATTGTGCCATCCTTTTTCTTCACCAACACTATAGAAGAAGCGAATGGACTCGAACTTGGCCTAATATGTCCCATCTCCAACAACTCCTTAATGGTATTTTCAATCTCATCCTTGAATTTCTTAGGATGTCTATAGGGAGTGGTGATCACTAGTTTGGCTCCCTCCTCCAACTCAATAGTGTGCTCAAATCCCCTGTCGGGTGGTCTCCCTGGAGGTATCTACTCGAAAAATCGGTCATATTTACTCAACAATGTTTGGATGTCCACCTGAAACTGATGGATGCTACCAGAAGATTTCTCAGTAGTGACCAAGCACTCTACTGCATAAACAACATGCCCATGTCGGAATATCCCCTCTATCTGTTTGGCCGAGATGATCCTGGGAGCATCATTTGACATGCCTCTCATGAACACCTTCCTACCATCTGCTACTTTAAATTCCATCTACATGGTCTGGTAGTCAACCGAATGTCTCTCGATGGAAACAAGCCACCAGACCCCCAAAATGACATTGGTGTTCTACAAATCAACCACATAAAAATCATTTGTCATTGTGTAGCTGTCCAATGTCTGGCATAGTTGGGAGATATTTTGTGTGTAGGGAATAAGATGCCCCCTAGCTACTGCCACATCAAATCTCTCAAAATTCATCGTAGGAATCCCCCTCTTAGCCACCAAGGTTGAGTCAATAAAATTGTGGGTTTCCCCACCATCAATCAATACGGTGAGTCATTGACCTTGTAAAACACCCTTAATCCTGAAGGTGTGAAATGTGTGGACACTCGATAGAGCAGCGATAGCTTCACTCTTGGATTCCCCCTGTGGCTGCTTCTCAGTTGATTTGTCATGCTTACAATCATGTGCCTGCTCTACTTCCTCCTCCCACCCATTGTTTGAAATCACTTCTATGAAATGTGCTTTGCCCTTTCCCATACATCTGTCCCTAGGTTCCCATGGGTCCTTGCAGTTGAAGCTAAGATTTTTCCTCCTCAACTCATTACGAGTTGCCTCATCCATCTTATTCTTACCCGTTTGTTCTTTTTGAAAGGGAATCATATCTTTGTTCTTCTAGGGAATGAACGATTTGGAGAAAGATTTTGTCTTTGGGACCGCATCCTCCATGTCCCGTGTCCAAATAATATCATCATGTAATATCTCCGGTTTGAAGTCCTTCACCCAACCATGTAGTGGCTCAGATAAATCATTCGTGAACAACATCACCAGTCTCTGCTCAGATATGTCGGTCATTGTGAATGCGATCCTATGAAACTCAGTGATGTAAGCATCCAATGTCCCAACTTGTTTGAGTTGTGCAAACTCTTTGAAATGTAGCTCTGGATCTTTCATGTCAAGCCTCTCCATGAACCTCCATGTGAAGTACAAATAAGAGGTAATGGTAGCATGTTTGAGAGTGACCAATCCATGGTACCACCACTCGTGGGCCTCCCGGTCCAAATGTAAGGTAGCAAATTTAATCACCTCTGCCTCTATCAGGGTGTTAAGCTGGAAATAGGTATCCAACTTTTGAACCCATGCTCTAGCCATGGATTTGATCAAACCATCAAAAGAGGGGATGGTGAGCTTCCCAATCTTCCTCATGAGATCAACATTTTGATGACCCATGTTGACCTCCATTGACATGTTTCTGTAGGGACATGGCAGTCTGAAAATCATCTCCCATAACCTTGTACTCCCTCTAAAAATCATCAAAGGTCTCACCCTGACCTTGTTGTCCTTGATTCTCTGCTTGTTGATTCCTAGTGAACTGAGGTAAAAGTGGCATGGGAATGATTCTTCCTGTGGTTCTGGTACCAACTTGCATAGGAACATAGTTGTTGTTTCCCTCTACATGGTTTCCATTATTCTCATTGGGACCCCCTACACCATTGTTTCCCCCATGGTCTCCATTAGTGCCTCCATTACCATTATTACCCCCATTGCTCTGGTTTTCCTGGTTGGTAGCAATTAACTATTCCAATAGTTGTGCTAATTGTTGCTGCCCATTTTGTATTCCCTCTAAAATTTGCAAAGCCCCGTCTTCATTCTGATCCCTCATAGCTACTTCTTCTTGTTATGCCTCTGGTTGGTTTTCTTCAACTATCTCTTCCTGGTTAAAAATATTTTCTGCCACTCGTTGCCTCCTATTTTTGTAGATGATATATCCTTCTATGTCTCCTTGATTTAGGAATTTTTAAATCCCCTTAGGTTGGCAGGACTGAGGCTGATACCACTGTAATATCCCACTTAGAAATTTCTTTGAATTCCCTTAGTTTGTTGCATAGATACTTTGTCAAGCAGTTTGCTACTATGGATATTTATAGGTGTAGTCAATATTATAGCTTGTACAAACAATTTGCAGCAATTGCAAATGTGTGTGGCATATAACAATATCCAACAATGCTAGAATGTCAAGAAAAAAATCAACACAAACATATAAAAATGAATATGACTGATCATTTATTTCTTGGTTCTCGGCTGATATGTCAAAATAACAATTCATAATCTTATCTTCACACTACACATCAAGTAATAGAAATAACTCCTGACTTTATTATTGATTATAGAGTTTGATGTAAGTAAATGAAGAGTACAACAATAATACAAGAGAATACATGCCTGTAATTGTGAGTGTATGTAGCAATGAAGTCAATTATGGAATATCTGAGAAATAACATTGATAAGTCTATCTCTCTACACTACAAGTGCGCCCAATACATTCAACAAATCATCCCCCACAAACTCTAGTTTTGATGTAAGTAAATCGACCTTTATGAAGGGAGAATTGACCCAACATGTCAACTCGTCCAGATCTTGAGGGTTTTAACAACCACAAATGAAGCATATTTCCCACTCTAAAACTCTGTCCACATGGAAGAAATATCAATCCTCTAACAAGGAACTTGCTCCCACATAGAAATAACTCGAACCATAGTAAGATAGTGTTTCCTTTCACAAGAATATGCACCCAGTTGTTACAGAATTCATCTAGGATGAGGATACTTGGTCCACACACAGATATTTCACCCTTCTCTAAGAAAGTCTTCCTCTATAAGTCCCAAACTTAGCCACCACCTTAGAAAACACAGTCATGCATGAAGAAAAACTCAAGTACTGAATATAAACCTCCTAACAATGAAGCACGATGAAGAAACCTGGATGATCTCTACTCCAAATGACTATCTAGGGTGGATATGTTGCACCACCAAAACCAATCTCTTAAATTTTCCCGTAGGGTTTCCATCCCAAGAGTTCACAAAGACCCAAGAGCTCTCTCAAATGAGTTTTAGAAAATAAATAACAAGAATGACAGAGGGCACCCTCCTTTTCCCCCTTTTATTCTTTAGTTGAATCTTTTGTGACCATTTTACCTTGTAATAAGTTTAAGTCTCTTTTCATATTCCCATAGTGACTTAGGCACTTTTTTTCCACTTACTCAATGTCACCTTTTAAAATTACTTTAATACTATCTCCAATGACATTAAATAATCAATTAATTCCCCTTTTTCATAATGACTATAGCCCATGGGAATTACTTAGGCTATTTTGTCAATCTCCTAGAGGACTCATTTGGAAAGGGACATTACATTTGGTCTTGCCACTTGTCACACTACATGGCAACCACAACTGCTAAATATAGCCCTGCTAAATATAGCCATGCTAAAAATAGTAGTCTGCCCTGAAAAATAGGAAAAGTCCAAATATGTCTGGGACTACTAGGAGAACCATGACAAATATAGTATGTCTAAAAATAAACAATACTAAAAATAGATTCTCATCACATGCCAATGAAAATATACTCATCGGATTCGATTTTCATTAGGTAATCCAAATATGTGATCGAAATCGCCATCTGAGGCATAAAACTCCAATCGCTAAAAATAGTAAATTGCTTGCATGTCATTTGGAAAAGGCTCATTGGACTCATGAGATTGCAAGGAATCTGAATATTTGATTAAAAAATGTCATGCATACCTCCGATCTATGTCTCCTAAAAAGTAAGGAATATGATAAAAATATACATCACCTCTCTCTATCCATGAAGACCTGTGAAAACTCTTATCTATGAAGTAAGAAAAATCACTAACCAACTCTAGCTCATGCCAAGCAATCTCTAATAAAAGTATATGAATGACAACCAAATAGAACACACTGGTTCTTTAACCCTCATGATTCACACATGGGAAAATCCAAGGGTTAATAATGGTGACTCAAGGGGATGGGATCCCCCTGTGGGATGTCAAGAACCTACAAATCTCTATGTCTAAAAATTGTGAACAATTCTCTATGAGAAAATATGGAAAAACATGCCAATAGACCCCTGCACTTGTCTGCTAACCTGTAAGCTCAAAATGCCTATCCAATGGGTAATGGAGTAATAAATAAATATGGTTCTCATGCAGGCAAGCTAAAAGAAAGGGGTCTCATCCAAATCTGCTACCTACTACCACATACCATGTACTCTCCTCCCTGTGGAAAATGTCTTGAAGTCAAAAAATGGGATAAATTCATTTAGTTAGATGTCAATAATGTAAACACCTACCATGCGTGAAGGAACCCACCAATAATGCCAATGGTCCCTAAGGTACAAGCACAACCTGTCACTGTGAAATATGCACTGAAGTCAAACAATGACACTGATTATTCGATCAAGGCCCAATTATGATCAATGTTGTCAAATGCGAAATGACCGCCAATGAGGCTAACGACCATCAAGGTGATCCACCTCTAGATCATCCCCAGATAATGTGTCAGATTCGATGCAAGATGATCCGCTGAAAAAAAATAAATGATGAAAATTGTTCCCTTAGAAAGGGGTGATAACTCAAGAAGATATAGTATGTATGGTACCATGTCCCTACTGCTAGGGGGTGACTGACTCAAAACAAATGACTCAATGGAAAGCAATGAAGAGACAAAACATGATGACTCAATACTCTCCTATGTCTCTTCAAGTCTACCCTTCCTAATAGACTCAATTATTTGGGATATGAACAAAGAACCCCCCATCCAAGCTCATTCTAAAGACAATACAACAAAAAGACTCAACAAACATGTGATAAGACATTCATGTTTTTGACACAAAGCTTCAAAAAAATATGGACAACAATTATTAGGAAACTATGACCAACCTCATGGGAGGCACTAATGGCATCACAAGACATGACCACATGTTGATATAATAAAGAAAAAAATTGACTCTTGCCCTAGGCTTTGAAAGAGGATGACTTGGAAGAAAAATATGCAAAATAGAATGGTTAAATTGTTGTCCTAAAACACAAAAATAATGATACTAAAATCTGAAAATGACATTACGGAAGTAAGGGAACATATACCCCCAAAACCCAAAATTTCACCTTAAATCTACCACAATCAATCAGCATCCTCAAATGACCAATGTAACCATGTAGCTAGGTGATCAATTATATGGGAAATATCAACATAGTAGATCCTCCAACGCATCCAATCATGAAATCTCATAAGCCGTAAATATGCCTTGATGTACTCGCTATTGAAGGAATAGCTGAAGGCTATTAGTTGGAATTTGGAACATGATACTTCAAAAATAATGAGCATGAAAGCATGAGAGCCTAAAATCTTAGAATCTACCTGCTGAAATACCTCCATCATTCTCAGCTCAACTGGATCATGGTGAACCCTGATATCCAAGCAGTGCTCTATCAAAGGACCTTCTCGAAGAAAAAAATATGAATGTGGGATTAGAGGAAAATTGTAAGGAATGCCATCTTTTGGTTGAACCAAAATTTTCTTTGCTTGTTGCAATGGTAGCTGATCAAACTGTTTTTGAATGACTACTAGGATAAGAAAGGATGAAGTCTCTTGTTGATTAAATTCTTCATAGTTGATTTGTGGTTCTTCCTCTTGAAATTTATCATCATCACTGGAATGAACCAATGAACACACTTGAATACTCAACTCTTCATATTCATCTTAATGGAATTCTGCATATGACTCAAGTGGTGCAACTATTGGTTCCTGATCATCCAAGCTTGAGTCATCATCATCTTGTTCATCTAAGAGAACTTGATAAGGTGCAAGTTGTTTTTCTTCTTCAATAACAAGGAATTCTTGCGCTCTTGTAACAACCGATGGTTGAATATCATTGAATGGTGTCACCTTCCCTGGTTAACCAGGAACATGGATTGAAGGAAAGTTATAGGCTACAAGGATGTTTCTTTCTAACTTGATAGAAGTAGCTTGGCCCCCCTTGAGATTGTGAAGATCTTTGTTCTTGAAAAACATACCCAAAATTCCATCATATGACTCAAGATAGTACATCAAATCCATAGCATCAGTAGGCCTTATAGAAATATAATTTTTGTAATAATCCTTGGAAAAATGAGCATTAAACTCAGTCACAGTCTCATTCTCATTCTTTTTAAGATTAACAAAAGCTTTAGGTAAGAAAAAATTATCTTGTTTATCCGCCCATCTTGTTAGCGTCAGAAGTCACCCCTGGATTGCTTGCAGGAGCAGAGCCCAACACCCATCAGTTTTATGTCATGATTTGTTTAATGGGGTGATCAAATGGATAAAGACTCAAGAAGATATAGCTTTAACTCAGGAAACTGGGCCTGGTATGTAGAAAGCAAGCGAGGCCTTGATCCAACTTCCATCAGTAGACGATTAAAGGGTGGTAGATGGAAGACTTGTGAGAAGGGTGAGCAAGACTGCCTCAGACGACAAGCCTTTGGAAGATTGATGATGAAAAACTCAAGAGCCAAGATCCTCTTGGTCTAGAGATTCAATGAGCTGAAGGGTGACTCGACTAGATCCTCCAATTCTGAGTCATTCAGTGCTAATAAAATCACAGGAGATGATTAGAAACAATGCAACTGTTACAGTTATCCAACCTACATCATCCTATAACAGCTACAACTCGACTGGATCCTCCAATTCTGAGCTGTTCTAACACAGTAAACAAAGAGATGGAAAAGAGGCTGACATCCATAAAGTAAGAAGTCTCCAATGCCCTATACATTAACCAGAGCGACCAACGCTTTATCAAAACTTTACAATCGAGATCCTTGCTCAACCATCCATAGATTACAAAATACAAAGACTGAGTCTATATACTTAGAAAAATCACCCAACAGAGGCGTCCTCAGTCATTTAAGGCTTGGTGTCCCTTGAGCCAAATTCAGACGGGTATTCTTTGTCAGACGCCACCTTAACTGTGCATGGCTCCTGTAGGGGGAGTAGCTGAGCCAGTAAATGCTGAGATATTGTGTGCATACCTCCTCTGGATGGTCGAGGAATCGACATGGTTTCTTTGGCAAAATGGGTATACAGGACCCTCTTGAGAAGACCGCCTGCCAGACCCTCCATACCTTACACTTAATGCATGAGGAGAGGTTTCAACAACCCCTTCTCACCTTCATTTACTTTAGGCGAAAACCAGGACTGAAGTCGAATCAGATGGTGCATGGAGATTATGATGATCCTTTCGGCGGCTAGACTCGACGCCTTTGGCCTTCTTTACACAGCTCCTCTCTTTCCTTAGTGACCACGGGCTATGACCATGTGCTTATTCCCAAGGCACTTTCAGCGTTCGCAAATGTGAAGGAGCTAATCCTTGTTTCTTGAAATCGCGATGAGCGAAACGCCGAGACGGCTTAATCTGACGCCACGCATACCTCTAGATCTGACGGTTCTGAACTCTCCCAACGATGCCGTGGGCCCGGGTCCTGGACACTCCTGGCACCTCTCACATCGGGAATACGACGATGCTATACCTTGCACCTCAAAATCATGATGGGCGAAATGACGAGGGGCCTAATCACGTGCCAGGTGTCTCCTGTGGATGGACGACTGAGATTGCTCCATAATACTACGGGCCTGACTTTCAGCACCTTCGGCGCTTTCAGGGTTCGGGGTTTCGAGATTTAAGACAACATGGAACCTTCACCCCTCAGACTCTCGAATTCCAAAACGCCGACATGACTAGATCTCACGCCACACGTCCTCTGGATGGACGGCTGCTATCTTTCCCCACACATAATATGGGTGCTATCCATTGCGCTAACCTCGACGCAACTTCACTAATCGTGATTTCCCGCCAATCGTTGATCTGATCCTTTGGATGCATCCTGACCATTGAAATCAGACTGCTCGCTCACTTGATTTAAGCCCGAAATGGATTTCTTCCGTGAGCTGTGCTCGATGCTCATTGCGCCACTTGCAGACCTGATTGCTCTTGTGCTTAGGATGAGAAATGTTACTAACATTAGGCTCCATGGGGGATAGAGTCATCCCTGTGTTTCTCTAAGAACTCACATTTACAGTTCCAGTGCGTTTTTGTTGGTCTATGGAGTCATTTACTAAGCCGAAACAAATAAAAATAAAAATAAAGACAAAGAACTAAAAGGACAATATTTACAAAACACAAGAGCCACCGAAGGCTTAGACAAAACATTTCTTCAAAAAATGCCCATTTACTGGGCTGTTGAAAACATTTTCACCCTCCAAATCTTGCAACCTATATGTGTTATTTGAGAAAACCTCAGAGATTTTGAAAGGCCCGATCCACAGTGCTTCAATTTTTCCGTGTTTGCCCTTATATTGCTTAGGAGCATCCCATTTCAGCACCAGGTCTCCTATCTGGAACCCCTCCTTTTTGGCCCTCTTATCGAATACCTACTTGGTCATCTACTGATGTTCTTGAATTCTGATCATTACCTACTCTCTAGCCTGCTAGACTTCTACAAGTTGATGGATCCTTCTGATCATGTCATTGGGCTCTTCTTGATAATCATGGAAGAATTTCGCTATGGGAATAGCCAGCTGAGACGGGAGGACAACTTCTGCTCTGTAAACTAACTGGAAAGGGGAGATGCCTATATATCTCTTTGTGGTCACCCGATCATCCCATAGAGTGAATTTCAGCTTCGAGTTCCAAGCCCTTTTGTTGTCCTCCAGTAATCTTTTGATGATCCTTATTAGGATTTTGTTGGAGGATTCTGCCAAACCATTTCCCTAGGGATAGTATGGGGTGGAGTGAATCAATTTAATCCTGAATTGTTCACAGAACTTGACTAACGGCTCAGCCTTGAAAGAGGTTGTGTTATCAGTGACAATCCTCCTTGGGCAGCCGAACCTTACGATGAGGTCTTCCAGGAACCCAATGATTACCTTGTGGGAAGCACTCCTGGTGGGGACAACCTCAATCCACTTAGTAAAGAAATCTATGGCAGTCAGGATCCATCTGTGTTGCCCGCTAGAACCAGGGTGGACTTCTCCAATAAAATCTAGGCCCCATTGTTGGAAAGGTCCCGAAACAACTACAGGCTATAAAGGTAGATACTTGAGCTACTGCTTTCCTAAAAATATTTGGCATGGGATACAGGCTCTAACTCCTCTATGGACATCACCGAACAAGGTGGGCCAGTAGTACGCAACTCTGATAATTTTGTGGGATGCGGTCTTCCAGGAATGGTACCCTCCGCTTAGGCTGCTATGAAATTCGACCATGATCATGTCGGCCTCTCGTGGATCCATGCATTTTAAAAGTACCCCCAGGGGGTATTTCCAGTATAAAATTTGATCGATAAGGTAGTACCTGACTGCCTTGAGCTTCAACGCTCTTGGTTTGTTCCTTTGCAGGCCATCTGGGGGCCGCAACTCCTACAGAAAATATATGACATCCTTATACCAAGGACATCAAGAAAACAAGGGTTTTGTTTGAGGGTCTACGTCAGACAACTGATTCTGCCGATTTTCTGATCATGCATTGATGAAATCCACCCCCAAAGCTTTGCGATTAGCTTCAGCCAACATCTTAGCTAAACCTTGACCCTTGATCAATCTGGTAGGCTTTATTTCGAAGTCAAATTCCAGGATCTTGGCTATCCATTTACTCCTCTTCCCATCTATGTCAGGCTGTACCAGGATGTCATTCACAGAGGCTGAAGGAACATAGGCAGTCACCTTTGAGTGAAAGACATAGACTCTGAAAGCTTTGAGAGATTTCACTATGGCATAGGTCTGTTTCTCCATGATTTCATACCTGACCTCTGCATCTCTTAATGCCTTGCTGAAGACGGCAATGGGTTACTCTCGTCCTTCCTCATTTTTATACAACAAGACCACTGCTACTATATCAAAAGAAGTGAAAGAGAAGATTAGGAAATCTTTGGAATAGTCAAGATTGATTAGCATAGGTGCCTCAGTCAATGCCCTTTTTATTTGGACAAAATATTCCCTCGGTTCAACGGTCCATTTCACTTCATTTCCCTTCTTGAGAATGGCTGTGATGTGTTTCACTAGCTCAACAAAATTTGAGACGAATCTCCTCAAAAAATTAATCTTTCCCAGAAAGGCCTGAACTTCCTTCTTAGATCTGGGAAGTGACAGGGTCCAAATTGCCTCCACCCTGGTAGGCTTAATCCTCACTCCTTCTGTCGATACTATATGGCCTAATAGCTTCCCTTCCTTCATAGAAAACAAATATTTCTTGGGATTAAGGGAAAGGCCGAACCTCCAACACTTCAAAAAAACCTTTCTCAGGTGACAGCAGTGGTCTTTGTCAGACCTAGAGAAGACTGTTATGTCATCCAGATAGATCACCATGAACTTATCTTTCTCCCCGATGAAGGCTATGTCCATGGCTCGTTGAAATGTGGCTCCTGCATTCATCAACCCAAAAGGCATTTTGGCATACATGAATGTGCCCCAAGGAGTGGTGAAGGCTATCTTTTCTCTGTCTTCAGGCATGACTGATATCTGATTATAGCCAGAAAAGCCGTCGATCATGGAAATCCTAGATGCATCGATTACCCTCTGCAATATGTGTTCCATGTTGGGCAAGGGATAATTGTCTTTCTTTGAGCTCCTGTTCAGGTTCCTAAAATCGACACAAAGCCTGATTTCTCCACTTTTCTTCCTAACCAGAACCAAATTGGCCACCCATTCGGAATATCTCAAGGGGACGATGATCTGGGCCTCTAACAATTTCTTCACTTCTTTCTCCATGATAGGAAACAACATGGGATTTATCTGTCTTAGCTTCTGCCTAAATGGCTTAGCCCCTTCCTTCAGTGGGATCTTGTGTTCAATGACAGATGTGTCATACGTCTTGAGGTCTTCGTAGGTCCATGCAAACACATCAACAAATTCTCTCAGCAACTCATTATATTCGGCTCTCTGTTCTGTGATCAAACTCCTTGACAGCTTGACAAACTTAGGCTCCTTCGGTGTACCATTGTTGCACTCGGCTGTATCAGCATCTTCATATGAAACCCTACCCTTCATTGCCACATCATTCCCATCGAACAATCTTTCTAAAGGAATTAATCCCCTCAGAATGTGATTACTAGGTAGTTGAATAATCTGATGGTTAGCAATTTTATTTAAAAACACCTTAGGGTGAGGGTCACCTTCCGTATCAGTATCCTGATCAATGTGCAACGCAGAAAATTCATCAACATATTGGAGAAATTTTTCAATTTCCATATCATCTTCAAATACCTTCCAATGCTTAACATTGTCCGGTACAGAGGGCCTATACTTTATGTCAACATCAGATTTGACCATAGGTGACAGAGGCACTTTGAGTGAACTAGCTGAGACAGCTAAAGAATTGGCTGAAGTGTTTTCCCCCCTTGGAATGAAAGAAATGTTAAAAGCCAGAAAAAAACTATCAATCAGGTCCCATACCTCATTTCTGTAATTTTTGAGCCAGGGATTATTAGCACGGTAGACATTTCTGACTTGCTGGATAATCAACTCAACATCTCCAAATATTGCTATCTCTTTAATTCCCATTTCTTTTGCATCCCTCATACCCAGAACAAGAGCTTCATACTCTGCCACATGGTTGGTGGTTTCAAATTCTATCTTATATGACAGGGATAGGGTCTCCTAAGAAGGTGACACAAAAAACACCCCAGCACCAGTGTCTTCCCTGGAACAGGCTCCATCAAAAAACATTTTCTAGACGGGGGTGATGGAGGGAGGAAATTCATGAGGAGTGGTGGGCTGTTGTCTGAGTTTAAGAGGGGGCTCGGGAGCATGAGTGATTTGCATTAAACTGGAACCTAAATCAATGTCCAAGGAAAAAATGGGATGGTTGGTGGGATTGGCTTCATTATTGATTATATAGGCCAATTGGGCTTCTCTGTATAGCCTCCTATGTTCTCCCCCAAACACTAGGATAGTAGCATATGTTAGGTCCATCTGTAAAGTTCCCCCCAGTCTTTTTATCCAAGATCTCGATAACAACATACCGAACTTGGGGGGGACATCAGCCACTACAATATCCATGACCACACTTTTCATGGGTAACTGAAACAAGGTCACGACCAGGTCTTTGATCACCCCGAGACATTGAACTTTCCTGGAGTCAAAGGAATAGAGGTCATGATAGGCTTGGGTGATTTCTATCCCTAACTCTTCCATGACATTTTTGGGCATGAGGTTGTGAGAATCCCCTGAATCCATCAAGCAGTTGTGCAGTACCTTGTTATGTATGTTCAAGGAAGTGTAGAAGGGAGGGGATGGGTCATTCCTGTCTTCTACCATAGGACCTAGAATAACTGTAGGATTTTCATCTTGCAAATTGATGGAGTCTGTGGGAAGGCACGGGACCTCAGACTGTAAAATCTCAGAGAAGCGTTTCTTTAACCCTTCATGTTTAATCAATTCGGTTAGGGGCACATGGATTCTGATCTTTTGAATTTCATGCTCGAAATTAAAAGAAGATGTAAGCTTCGAGATTTCTCTTATTTTGGGAACATGATTCTGGACTATAGGAGAGAGGGGTTGGGGCTTCTTACCTCTTTGACTATCCACTACTTCATTAACAGGTCTCTCTGTTCTAGTGGACTGCTCAGGAACATCAGGTGCTACTGCCTTTTTCTTAGACCTCAGCTCATACCTGCCTTGGCTGACACTAGTCTTGTCTCCCTTGCTCAGTTCATTTAGCTGAATGTCCATGAGAGACTCCTCGTATGCTGATTGAGTGAGATGAGGGAAAGGAGGATTTTCCCTGAAGAAATGGATTTCATGATCAGGCTCGTCTGTTTCCCCTACTTCCCCCTCAGCCACAAAATTGTTTTGAAAAGGGGACTGAATTTTCTGGTCTTCTCTGTCTCTTCCCTTCTCTCTTTGCACAATCGAAGAAGTGATATTATTTGGCCTCCTAAAACCTCCTTTGTTTTTGGCGTTTAGGGGGCCCTTGTATGCTTGCCTCCCCTCCACCTTCATTCTCTCCATCTCTGCAGATAGAGACTTCACCATCTTGGTCAGTTCTTCCACTTGAGGGTGGGGCACTAATGGGCCGGAAGTTGAGGTTTCTAATCTTCCCTTTCTTCTATCTGCTTCTGCCTTGTTCCTTAGTCTATCAGCTGCTAATACATTGGATTCCACTTCTATGGCTGCATCTTGCATTTGAGCTAAGGAGGTGGCTCTTCTTTCTCTCAATAAAAGACAGAAATTGGGGCCAAACGCACTAGCATAAGAAATCTTGGCAGAGGCTTCTGAAGGCTTGATTTCAGAAGGAATTTTATTATACATGTTATTGAATATTTTGGAGAAGTCAGAGACAGAATCTCCATCCATCTTCTTCAAAAACCCGAACTCTGTCATGTAATACATGAAATCCTTCCTATCTCCCCACTGCCTCAAGAAAGCACCATCCAGGGCTTCGATCCCAGCAATAGATCCGGGGGCCAGTCCTATAAACCATTTTCTCACCTCACCATCCAGGCTCTGGATGAGGACCCTCATCCAGACATCTTCATTTTCAATGTTCAGGTTGTCTGCATAACTATAGAAAGCAACCAGGTGGTCTTTTGTAGTTATGTCCCCTTCCCCGGTGAACTTGGGCATATACTTCAAGTAATCTCCAATAGGGAGAGGATTCATAGGATGAGGTAGGATTAAGGGAGCATATCTGGCCATGACTATGGAATCCATTCTATTCAAAGGGGGATTAGCACCAGCCATAGGAATATTAGGTGGAGGAGAACTTGGAGGGGAAGGAGTTCAAGAAGGGGCTATTGGGAATGAGTCTTGGAGTGGAATGGGGAACAAAAGGGGATTTAAGGAGAAAGTTGATGGGCTCAAGTCAACAAATGCTCCTCTTTGTGTAGGAGTGGGAAAATCTTCTATGGTCCTGGGTCTACGCCAAGGTATAGCTTCAGAGGAGAGGGGAGTGACAAGGATTTCTACCTCCAATCCCATACCAGGAGGGAAAAACTCAGCAGGAACACTCCTGAAATTCAGGAAACGAGAAACTTAAGAAAGAGTTCTATAAAGAAAATGAGGAGGAGAAAATGGAGTTCCTACAGAAGGAGGTGGCAGATTACCTGGTTTGGCGGTAGAAACTTCTTCTTCAGAGGCCTTTCATTTTCTGAGAACCACCTCTGGATCAGTTTCAGGTGTAGCTAGAGGCAGCTGTGGATGAGACCGCGTGTGTCTACCTCTGAAAGCCACAATTAACATAGAAGTTTCACCATAGTGGATTTGTCACAATGGAGTCAATAGGTGCACAGTAGCAATCTTTAAAGGCTCTAATACCTAATGCACCTTCAGAATCAGAGGCTCAATATCGTTCAATCCTGGGGAAAATTTTCAACTTCGTCCCCGACAACGGTGCCAGAAATGTTAGCGTCAGAAGTCGCCCCTGGATTGCTTGCAAAAGAAGAGCCCAATGCCCATCATTTTTATGTCACGATTTGTTTAATGGGGTGATCAAATGGATAAAGACTCAAGAAGATACATCTTTAACTCAGGAAACTGGGCCTAGTATGTAGAAAGCAAGGGGGGTCTTGATCCAACTTCCGTCAGTAGATGATTAAAGGGTGGTAGATGGAAGACTTGTGAGAAGGGTGAGCAAGACTGCCTTGGGCGACAGGCCTTCAGAAGCTTGATGATGAAAAACTCAAGAGCCAAGATCCTCTTGGTCTAGAGCTTCAAGGAGATGAAGGGTGACTCGACTGGATCCTCCAATTCCGAGTCGTTCAGTGCTAAGAAAATCACAGGAGCCGATTAGAAACAATGCAACTGTTACAGTGATCCAACCTACATCATCCTATAACAGCTACAACTCGACTAGATCCTCCAATTTCGAGCTGTTCTAACACAGTAAACAAAGAGATGGAAAAGGGGCTGACATCCATAAAGTAAGAAGTCTCCAATGCCTTATACATTAACCAGAGCGACCAACGCTTTATCAAAACTTTACAACCGAGAGCCTTGCTCAACCATCCATAGATTACAAAATACAAAGACTGAGTCTATATACTTAGAAAAATTGCCCAACAGAGGCATCCTCAGTCATTTAAGGCTTGGTGTCCCTTTAGCCAAATTCAGACGGGTATTCTTTGTTAGACACCACCTTAAATGCACATGGCTCCTGCAGGGGGAGTAGCTGAGCCAGTAAATGCTGAGCTATCATGTGCAGATCTCCTCTGGCTGGTCGAGGACTCGAAATGGTTTCTTTGGAAAAATGGGTATACAGGACCCTCTTGAGTAGACCGCCTGCTAGACCCTCCATACCTTACACTTAATGCATGAGGAGAGGTTTCAACCACCCCTTCTCACCTTCATTTAATTCAGGCAAAAACTAGTACTGAAGTCGAATCAGATGGTGCATGGAGATCACGATGATCCTTTTGGCGGCTAGACTCGATGCCTTTGGCCTTCTTTACACAGATCCTCTCTTTCTCGAGTGACCACGGGCTGGGACCATGTGCTTATTCCCAAGGATCTTTCGGCGTTCACGAATGTGAAGGAGCTAATCCTTGTTTCTTGAAATCGCGATGAGCGAAACGTCGAGACAACTTAATCTAACACCATGCGTCCCTCTAGATCTGACGGTTCTAAACTCTCCTGACGATGCCGTGGGCCCGGGTCCTGGACACTCCTGCACCTCGCACATTGGGAATACGATGATGCTGCACCTTGCACCTCAAAATTGTAATGGGTGAAAAGGTGAGGGGCCTAATCACGCGCCAGGTGTCTCCTGTGGATGGACAGCTGAGATTGCTCCATAATACTGCAGGCCCGACTTCAAGCGCCTTCGGCGCTTTCGGGGTTCGGGGTTTCGAGATATAAGACAACATGGAACCTTCACCCCTCAGACTCCCGAATGCTGAAACGTCGACGTGGCTAGATCTCACACCACACGTCCTCTGGATGGATGGCTGCTATCTTTCCCCGCACATAATATGGGCGCTATCCATTGTGCTAACCTCTGTACAACTTCGCTAACCGCAATTTCCTGCCAACCATTGATCTGATCCTTTGGATGCATCCTGACCGTTGAAATCAGACTGCTTGCTCGCTTGATTTAAGCCTAAAATGGATTTCTTCTATGAGCTATGCTCGGTGCTCATCACGCCACTTGCAGACCTGATCGCTCTTGTGCTTCGGACAAGAAATGCTACTAACACATCTTTATGTGAAATTATCTTGGAATCGATCCCATCCATCAATGGAGGCATCAAGAAGGTATTTGTACCATATTAGTGCATCCTCCTCAAGGGTTTGCAAAAACATCCTAATCACCACATCCTCATATTCCACCTCACAATCATTCACCACTTTTAAAAATCAACCAAGTGATATTCAACCGATACTCCAAAATCCCTTGCAAACAAAGGTAAGCATTTGCAATATTCACCTACAAATAAATCACGAGGATGATTAGGAGATGTAACAAAACTTAGTGGGTCGTAAAAACTTAAACTAAACCTTACTAGTAGCCTCACAGTCCTGACCATAATATCAATCTGAGATGAAAACAAGCACAATCACTGCCATAGTATTGGCTTGAGATGAAAATATGCATGAACCCAAAGATGAAGGTGTCAAAGTTACACTCACTATAGAACTTGTCGAAATAACTTGCCAAAGAACTCAATATTCTTACCAACTTAGGAATATTTCTTGGTGGAAGTATATTTGTGTTTCAGAAAAGATATTAGGGTTCGCTTAGGCCCAGAACTAGACCTTGTGTCGGATCAAGTCTAAATGATTTTCTTGTGTTCCCCAATGGAGTCAACCATGTTTCCCATGGAGTCATCAAGTGATTCCAAATAATAAATTAAATGAAGAAATACTCACCAATATCATTGCAATCCGAGGATTGATGCTCCCTGGCAACAATATCAGTTTATTAGCACAAAATTCTTGCACTTGCTTTGAATGTGAATAGCTATGGATCGACAAGTTAGAACTTAGTGCAATTCTAGGAGATTATGCCCTAAGTGTCATTACAAGCTCTCCTCTCTGTTTGGGCTAGTGCGTGCCAACCTTAGGGGGGTGTCCCCAGGGGCTCTTGCATTGATTTTTACCCTGAAAATCTACAATATAAACCAAAAAGGAAACAACAAGAAAGACACCTTTTGACTGTGATTAAACAACTTAAAAGGGCAAGTAATGTAATTTTCGATTTGATTGGAATAAAACCCTGTAGAGTTAGCTTTAAATGTATGAAAAAAAGATAAAAGAGGTGTAAGTACAAGGCTAAAACACCACAATAATAGTCTAAAATTTATAATATTGCATAAAACTCAATCACAATACCAACAAATCCAACAACTTGATACCAAAACACCAAAATTTTATTCATGTTCTTTCCAAAGGGCTGATTGCGCCACATAACACAAGTACAAGAATTGGTAGAGTAACGATCCTTATACAAATACTAGAAGCTAGAGAAAGAATGAAAGAAGAATGGAAGAGAGCGAGACTGTTCTTGTTGTTGAAGAATTCAACTTTGAATAATGAGGAGAAGCCTCCAATATATAGACCCATGAGGCACATAAGAGTGGCATAAATAAGAGGGTGCATGACTGAAGAGAGGGTGCATGGAATGAGAGAGTGGAGAGATAAGGCACACATGTATAGGATAGAATAACACATGCCATAAAGATAGAGAGAAGCATTCACATGTGAAGAAGGAAGTTTAATGTGCATGAGAAGGAGTTAAGTTAAATGGAAGGGAAATAAAAGGGGATTCACATGAAGTGACTATGCATGCACATGATATAAATGAGATGTGAGGGAGAGGGAGTGAAGTTGGAGATAGAAAGAGTTAAGTGGAAGAGGAGAAAATCACTCTTTAGTTAACTCCATTTTCCAATTAGCAATGCCAACTCATCATACGCCTTTCTTTTCTCATGAAGTGTGCCACATGTCCTCAAGAAGTGCACCCCATATGCTCATGAATTGATGTGCCATATGTCACACTCTTAAAATTGTCACATTTCAAAATATGGGCTTGCCACTTGTCACACTACATGGAGACCACAACTAGTAAATATAGCCCTACTAAATATCATAGTTTCAATTGAAAAATAGGAAAAGTTCAAATATGTTTGGGACTACTAGGAGAACCATGCCAAATATAGTATGTTTAAAAATAGACACTACTAAAAATAGAATCTCGTTGCATGTAAATGAAACTATACTCATCGGATTTGATTTTTAGTGGGGAATTTGAATATGTGATCAAAATCATCATCTGAGGCCTAGAAGTCCAACTGCTAAAAATAGTAAAATGCTTGCATGTCATCTGGAAAAGGCTCATTGGACTCATGAGCTCGCAAGGACTTTGAATATGTGATCAAAACTACCATGTGGACCTCCGATCTATGTCTCCTAAAAAAAAGGTAATATGCTAAAAATAGACATACCTTTCTCTATCCATGAAGACCTGTGAAAAATACTGTCTATGAAGTAAGAAAATTCACTAACCAACCCTGTACCTATTCTCATACAAAAACCAACCCTAGATCATGCCACACAATATCTAGGAAAAATATCTAAATGCCAACCAAATAGAACATGCTGGCTCTTTAACCCTCAGGATTCACACATGGGAAAAGACATGGGTTAACAATACCTTATTACAAATTGAAAATAGTTACACCTAAGTTTCCTAAATCTAAACTACATTTTTCTCATGTCGAGGGGCCAATAATGCAATGTCATTTGGTCTTTTTTCTTAATTTCCCAATATTTTCAAAACTGGTAAGTATAAGGTTTGTGCATAATACTATATACTATAGATTGTTATGCTCACAAGAAACTACAAATGTTTATGGTGAATTCTAAATTTTTTAACATTTATTATTATTATTTATATTATTTCTATCTCCAACCCACCATCCCCTGAAAATTTAGGGGTTTTCTCTAGTTGTCCTAGGGACACATCCCTCCAACCCTGTCGTTCCTTTGTCTTGAAAACTAGTGAAACATAGCTCTGTAGTGAATCTCATTTCAAGTTGGCATCCCACTTGATTTATTCAAATAAGTTTCCAGAGGAAGCACAAATCCTACTTACCTACACTAAGTAATTGAAAGTGAAATTCCACAAAGGAATATAATGTAATTTTCCTTGCCTACTTCTATTCACTAAGAAAGTACCATTGTCGACTATGATATAGTAACATTTCCAACCCCTTTCATTTACCATGCGGATTGGTGAAATCCACTCTTTGCAAGACATTTTTGAAAAACAATCATTACATTGTGCTTGTTCAAGCCAGTCTATAAGCCAAAGTGATCAATATCTAACAATTTTGAGCAACTGAATACATAAATGAAACTAAGCTATTATAAATAGGAATCTATGACTAGAGGTATAATGTCCTTTGTATTCATCCTTCATATTATTTTTTTTCAAAACCAAGAATGATTTCCATTATTCAAGTCAATCAGATATCACAATGTAGGATAGATATTGTTCAGATTGAATATATAAAAAATCCTCAATCATTGGCTGACAAGTTCATTTGTGGCTTCATCAAAAGAACTTATCCAAATTTAGGTTTCTTAAATGACATGACACTACTACACCACAGTAGTAGAAAAGGAATCCAATAATCAAGAAGGGAATAAGGGGGCTTCCTCTAAATTGGAGCTATCAAAATATTATCTTGTCTTGTTGGATAATATATAAATCAATATTATTACAAGGAGATTGAAAAGCCCCAAGTTGAAGTCATCTGATTGGTAATGAATACAAAATGTGGTTCGTAGGTTAAAGAAAAATAAACGATATATACTAAATTTTAACAAATACAAGATGCCATAGTTAGCATCATCTTTAATTCACTTTCACATCTAATTATTGTATTGGGCAAATAAAATAACCACATCGCTAAAAAGATGGAAAATTAAAATAAACATGAAACTAAAAAGTGTCAGTTTGCACCAAAATTGGGTAATTGAAGCAAAGCACTGCTGGTAAAGATCTATCAAATAATTAAAAAGGGAAAGTAGAGTATTTCCTATAAATAATTTAGAGGAAGTTGGAACAACTCGATCTTGGTAATCCAAAATATGTCAGTTTTTTTCGGAAGGTACAAACCTGGATCTATAATGTTTGGTTTAGATCTTTGATACCTAACACAACCAATTGGAATCAAAATGTTGATAAATAACAAAACATATGAAACTGAAAATGTACAGATTATTTTCTTAAAGCTACGTATGAAATATAGCATAAAATACATGCATGCTTTAAGCCCTTACTCTTTCCAACCTATTTCACTCGTATGTTCGATGAAATTGAGGCCCCATTGGTAAGGAAGTGAAAACATGGAGCAAATATGCATGACATACTCACAATCAACTCTTCTCAAGGAAATCTACTTTAGTCAACCACATCGAGTGTCAGATCAACTTTATCAACCCACACATTGCACTAGCAATGAAAATAAAGAGACCTAAATAGTGGGCATTAAGTCCATTCAATGATTAAGATGGGAAGTATGCTCACTCCATTCATGATACACATACTGTGATTTTTTTTTGTGAATATTGAATGACAATTTATAACTATGGGATATACAACAACTTCAAGTTGAGGTAACTTACTAGTTATTTTAAACTTCTTCAAGAAATGTTCACAGGGAAAGAGAGGCGAAATCAACACATAACATGGAACCTGCAACACTTTACGAAAAAAAGAAGAATAACAACTAAAATTTGGCAGACTAACTTTTTTATGAATCAACTAGTATAAAATCCAGTGGGAGAGTAGCTATAATGAACTATGTGCGTTAGAACTGTTACCATCACCTAGGATGAAAACATGGACTTAGCTTTGCTTACAATATACAAACCATCTGCTACAACTTACATCCACAAGGGAATTGATTCCATTCTTTCTTTATTGTAAATGAAAAAGAACAAAATAACTTCAAATTTATCAAAATAAAACTCCAATGCCTTAAAAGATGAAAATTTTCTTTGGATTTAAAGCTCACAATTCCTTTGAAAAAACCCACAAAAACTCAAAAAATAGTCCATGACCATAAATTTTAGAAGGCCTTGCAACTCACAGGACCATTACTTCACAAAAAATCGATCGATCAACGATTTCTTTAATCCATTCAACAAAATGACCAGGAAAAAAGTGACTATGTGATTATACGATCTAGCAAGTCAATCTAGCAGTGGTGCCCCATGCCCAACCCTTGAACTATTTGAGATTAGGTCAAAGAAAAAAGTATACGATATATTGAGAGGATTTACCTAGCACTATACAAGGGTTTGGAAATACCAAGGCATGTTGAGTCTTGAGTCACAGTCTATTCATAAAATTGGGGTGATTGATGGTAGGAACCCCAATTTACATCAAACGGGGAGGGATAAATCACTACCATAAATCTCCATTCCTGAAAATCATGGTGAATGAAAGGTTCCAACTAAAATTTGGTCAAAAAATAATTTTTTCCCCTCTGTCATAAACAAGTGTGGCCTAAACCTCTATACATGATTTTTTTAAAATGAATTGATGGTGAATGATGATAAATCACTACAATACAAAAAATTCGCCCACTCAAAATTTAGAACAATACAAAAAATTCGCCCATAAGCGAAATTATGCCCATAAAGTTTTCCTTTGCTACTGCCACTACAACACCCATATTGATTCCTAATGATTTTTGTGCCACTCATTTACACTTTTCTAGAGCAATAGGTTGTCATCCTCTAAGGAGATATATGGATAATAATGAAAACATTCCAACGGTAAGGTCCTTGTATTTGTTGAGATCATCTAGGTCCCATGCTCCCAATATCTTTATGTGCACCCAATATGGGGTCTAGGGAATTGAAATATTGTTCTTTCACAATCCACTAATTAAATTTATGTGAGTTGAACAATTTTGGTAGGAAGAGTAAAATTCTAGACTTTTTTCACTCCTTATTTTAAATTAGAGCCCAACTTAACTAAAACTTTGATCATTGTATTGCCATGCTATTGCATGTGTGATATTTCTACATTCAATAAGTACAGAAGCATGGAAGAATATTTTGGAGAGGAGTTAGTAGTCACCAATTTGTTGAATAATTCCAATACAGATGTCCCCAAAGGCCATGTTGCACTTTGTAATTACAATTTGTGAATTTCCTTTGAGAATATGGACACACAAAATTCGTGTTGGACTTAATAAAGGAAAATCTAAACCAACTTGACAATATGCTGCCATAGTTTATGTTTGCAAGGGAGGGATTTGGACTTAATAGATGACAATCTTCCACCTCCTCAAAAATCTATCACCGCGTCTCCTTGATAACACATTTTGTGATATCAAGGACATTATTCAAAGTACTACCCATTGATTCCATGTTTATAAACTTATCAATGCATAATTAGGGGAGAACATTTTTTATAGAATGTATGTATTTGTATAATGGGAACAAGTACATAATAAAATCAGCTTCTCTTGGGCCCACTAAGATCATGTACCTATTGTTGGTTGTTTTATTTCTTATTACATGAGTTTCATATTGCTAACTAATTACTTAATCAATTTTTTAACAACACTCACATCCATCTTTTTAAGTAGATATGAATTGAATACACATTGTTTTTCGATTTGATATATCTTGATCCACAAAGCATTGAAATTAGCATGCATGGACATATTTTCCTTTTCATTATTCCATAACAACACAAGATATCCCTTTTGAAAATATTTCAATGTTGTCCTTTGATCAAAATGCCCACACATTGTATCTTGTCTCTTTTGTATAGCTAGACATGCTTTCTCTCATCTCTCCTCAAGTTGTACCAACTGGTAGTATCTCAATTGCAGAGGGGAAACTTCTTCTTCATTCTCCAATCCAATGGGCAATGATATGGCATTCAATTTGATGTGCACAGGGAGCACCGTGTCTTTACCATAAACTAGAGTGAAAGGAAAATGTTTGAATCTTTCTTTAGGTGTGAATCCTACTTTCCCAAAATGCATTATTCAATTTGGTATGCAAGTTCCTTGGGTTGGTTGAAATAGTCTTCTTTAAAACTGGGTGATAGTCTTGTTCGTCAACTCGACCAAATTTTTACCTTATGAGTAGTAGTTTGACAGTTGTCCCATGACAATGTTATATTGTCCACAAAAAGAAGTGAAACATGAACCATCAAATATCGAACCATTGTCCATGATTAATTTCTTGGGGACTCCAAACCTGCATACAATGTGCTCCTCCAATAATTGTATGAGTTGAGATGAATCAACTTCCTTTAGGGGAACAAATTCAATCCATTTTGTAAAATAATTTGTTGATGTTAGGATATGTGCATGGCCTTTACTTGACTTTGGATTTATGGGACTAGTGACATCCAACTTCCACTAAGAAAATGGTGTATCCACTACAATCGATTTAAAGGCATTGCGGATCTCTTCATTTTCCCGAGTATTTGAAAAAAGTGTGGGCCAATAAATCCCTACTTTAATAACTTTATGAGATATGACCAATGGGGTGAAATGACCCCCACATACATTCTCATGCATTTACTTCAACACTTCATCAACCTTCAATGGCCCCAAACATCTTAGCAACTCATTCAATCGAAATTTCTTCTAAACAATAGACCATAAATAAACACATATCTGATAGCCTTCATTTTCAAATCCCCGTGTTCTTTGAACTTGTCCCAATATTAGATTAAAAACTATATCTATATACCATTCTATCCTAACAATTATAGAATCACAAATGAGTTCTTCCTCCACAATTCTTTCGGGATCAATAGTCATAGCCTTGATGTTGGCTATCAACTTGCTTAGGCCTTAGGCTTGGACAAATTTTAATGATTTAATATCCAGATAGTATTCTTATAGATTAAAATTCCAATTGTCCCATGTACCCTCCCTCATCAATTGACTCAACATTATATTAAATAGTGGAAATGGGACTTTTGATAACACATGTATCGATAGAATATACGATCTGAAATGCGAAACCTCGTTCACCATAGAAAATGCTTGTTTTTCAATTGACGAGTTTCTCAACTCATAATCATGAAACCCTCTACTCATGAATGAGATGGGAAACTCATGATTCTCCTTATTTTTCTGAGTAAGGATGGCAATAATTGTGTCCTTGGAACAAAAATAATATAGTATGGAGTCCTTGTCCAAGTCGGGACTAGCTAACAAAAGAGCACTAATGATTGTAGCCTTGATGTTTCTGAAAGATTCCTAAACCTCAAGGGTCCATTCAAATGCTTGATCATTTTTTAATAATTGATTGATAGGCTTTACAATTAAGGCATAATCAAGGAAAAATATTCACACAAAATATATCTTTCCAAAGAAGTATTGGAATCCCTTCCTGTTGGTCGGTGGATTTAAGTCATTTATATCCTTGATTCATCCTAAGTCAATGGGAATCCCCTCTACACTTACTATGTGTCCCAACAATTTTCCTTTTGAAACAATGAACAATAATTTCTTGGGGTCCAATGATATGTTGTGCATTATACATCTCCTAAAAACTTTTCTCAAGTGTTCCAAATGTTGCTCCCTAACTTTGGAATGTACATTGAGATAATCTTGGTAGTCATTCATGGTCTTGCTAATCAAATCATAAAAGGAATGATCCATAGCTATTTAGAAGGTTACATCTACATTCATTAGGCCGAATGGTATTCGAACATGGACATAAGTGCCCCATGGGATCATAAAGGCTATCTTCTGTCGATCACCTTCAACCACTACTACTTGATTGTAACTTGAGAATCCATCCAACATGGACATTAGAGTTGAGCTTGTTACTTGTTGTAGCAACAGTTTTTTAAACCAAAACATAAATTTTATTATATATTCAAAATTTTTTAGTTGATGCTAGTAGCTCGGGTTACATAGTGTTGATTCAAGGATCTTCGACAAACATAAATAGGTGTCTGCGGTTGCAAAAAGAAGCTTACAACAGATTAAGAAGTATATGTCCCAAGTTGGCATACAAGTGGCATGCTTAAAAAAAACACCTAACAACCTTATAACACATAAATACATAAAGTTAATGATAAGCATGAACACTATCTACTTCTTCCTAACCATCATCAGACTAAGTGGATCTATGCTTCTCAATTTCCATTAGGTCCTTCAACTAGTGAACTATGTCCTCTTTAAGCTTGACTTGGACCAAATTCTCTAATGTCCTATTGTTTGAATTCATAGATAGAGTATCCTTTCAAAGATTAAGAGACAAGTTACCATATTACATTATTCCTTGAGGATATTGATCTTTTTCTTCTGTTGAAATAACAAAATCGTGATGCTTTCTTCTAAGAGATGCATAAACGCTCATTCTCATGGAATTTAGAGGTCATAGAGAACATCGTGCTTCTGTTGGAGTGGATGATATCCTTGTGTCTTTTCAGTAATCTTTGAAATTATTGAACATCCATGTTCTCCATGCTTACCAAACCTGCACGATGAAGATGATATAGAAAAACTAAACCAACACTAGAATATCTATCCAGAGGAGAACGTAAATGGACAATATCCCTTCTGAATACCTAAAAATAAAAACCCAAAATATCAATAGAGAAATTATCATGCAAATGAATCGTTGTATCTAACCCAAAAACCAAAGAAGGAAAGGAATGATAAGTGCTGAAACCAAAGTCCAAGCACCTCTCCTATCTGGAAATTGACACCTATCCTTCATTGCAATTACAAGCTTCAACTGACACATAGTCTTCATTGTAATTATTATGTGGGACTAAACAAAAGGAGAGAAGAGAGAAAAATACTAAGACAAAGGAAAACCCAACAACCATAATTGAAACTTACTTCTCTTCTTAACAGTAGAGGCCAAGATTTCCCTGAAACCCTATCTCCAAACTCGACCACTTTTAGTTTATAAATATTCTAAATCAAAGTGTTAAGATTGATAGCCTACCCAAAAATGAGAGAATTACTCACCATATGGCTAGGTGCACCAACAAACCAACCAAATTTGTGCCCATTTCCAAGCCTCGACCAATCCATTATCCCACAAATACATGTACCAAGCACCAACCAAGCATTCAATAACCACAAACAAGGAGACTATTCACATGCTACAAGGATTATACTTTGTCCTCAACTCTCCCATCCTTATGCCATTATTATGAGTGGTGGAGATTGGATCCATGCATTAATTAATGAGTTTGAGTCACCAATTCAAAAGTGATACTTAGGGGATATGTATGGTCTCATAGCCCCCATTTTAAATCAAAACACCAAGACTTAACTCTATGGCCCATTGATCCCAATGGTCAGCTTATTCATTAAGGTCACTTTTGATGTGATAATTGGAGATTTTGGAGAAGGATTTGGATTCCTTATTTATTTGAGCGATGATGTTATTTAACTTACATCCCTCTGGAAGGGATTTCCAAAGCATTGCCTTGATGACAATCATCAAGTCTCCAAAAGCAAAAAGCACTCTAAAATTTACTTCTTTGGTTAGGATAAGACCAAATAGAAGAGCATATTCCTCTACAAGGTTATTTGAAGCTTGTCCAAGTCCCCAAAAGAATGATAAAATTGTTGTTCCTTTTGGATCATGGAGACTCCCCCCCACTCATGCCACCGTTGTTGTAGAAACATTTTCATATTAGGGAGGGAGTAATTATTTTTGGGGGAAGATTGGTTCAAGTCCCACACATCTACATAAAGTTGAATTTCCCCATTTGTTTTGCACTACTACTAGATTAGCAATCCATTATGATCCATTCTGAATGCTTGATGGGTATTATGATCCATGTTTCTAGGAGTTTTTCAAGTTTGATTTTAATGAGCATTTTCAATTTTGGATTTATTTTTCTTGGCTTGTGTACCATAGGTATTGCCCCATTTTCTAACAGGTTGGTGTGTTGTATAATGCCTTGGTCTTACTCCTTTAGTTCAATGTAGACCCATGCAAACACATCTTCAAATTCTTTAGAAAGTTGAGTGAATTGTCACAACTATGTTTCAGTACAATCATCATTGAGATTCAGGAATTTGGGATTCTCAAGTGTGTCAATGTTAACCATGTTAATCTCTTAGACCTTCCTAGGGAATGGATCCTCCCTGAGTTTCCCTCTTCACAATCCATCATCCTTGGTGAATATTGATTCTAACATAATCAAACCCCTCAGGTGGGTATTTCCTTTTAGGTTCAACACTCCCTGTTTTATCATAACCATCCTTTTTGGTATTCCCTGACCGAGGCTCCACAATATAATTATTCACACTATCTTCTTTGATTAATTTAGTTATCGTCAAGAAGTCGAGGATATGCTTATCATTGTGGAAAAATTTCCATAATATCTCAAACATTCCCTATTTATCATAACCATCCTTTTTGGTAGTCCCTGACTGAGGATCCATAATAGAATTCTTCATACTGTATTCTTTTATTCCTTCTGTTATTGTCAAGAAGTTGAGGATATGCTCATCATTGTTTTAAAATTTCCATAATATTTCATTGTCTAAGATGGAAGGGAGATAAACCAAATAAACTCAAAAATAATCATTTAGCAGGGAAGGGTGAAGGTTAAAAAGGAAATTCAATACTACCAAAGATTTAGTCGGATAATTCTCATCTCTAGGAACACATATTATGTTAAATGAATTGAAATTTTACATATGTTCCCACACCCTTTCGATATATGTTTTCAATCATCCATTTTTGACAACATCACTTTCTTTCTGACCTAATTGATGATCATCTTAGAGTCTCCTATCACAATAAGGTCTTGGAATTTTATCTCTTGAGCTAACACCATTCCTTGCACTAAGTCTTTGTACCACATCACATTGTTTGTACATCCAAATTGTAGTTTGAATGAGTAAGGGTATATGTCTCCTGCTAGAATTTCCAACACTAGACCTACACTCGATTATTATTTAACACAAACTCCATCGAATACCATTGCCCAAAATCCTTTGAAAGGGAGGAAAACCTATGAAGCTTCCTCTATGCCAATATCTTCATTGTCGATAATTTAATAGCTCCCCAATCCTACATCTATGTAATGTTCCAATCCCTCAAGTTGTTTATTTTCAAAGTAGACTAATTTATTTGGTTCTCGAGGAATCTTAGTAAAACTGTTGATTAAGGTTGGTTGTCATTGATGTCAACCCTTGAAGAAAGCCTCGCAACACAAAGGTTTAGGTAATGGACCCAATATTGTTTGATGTAAATATGAATCATTATTGTTTTTTCATGGTTTATAAGAAGTAAATATTGATGAACTCCAAAGTGGTCCCCTTATGGTGAAAGCCCTCACGAGAATACGCTTTGTGGAGTAAGAGAACCCATGCTTAATTGTGGAATAATGAGATGAAGGAAAGTGAATTTGTCAGGGAAAATATCCTAGATGGATATTTATTTTCATGTCATTTCCAGTGGTATGTGGAACGTCACATAATTCCTCCCGGTTAGAGAGTTATGGCCATGAGAAGTTGGAGACCCCAGGTTTGGGTAATGGACCCAAGTTTGTTTGATGGGTAACAGTATGAGCTATGATATATTTTCATATAATACTATTCTATATGGATAGTACATGTCATTCCATTTCTGGTGGTATGTATAACATCACATAACTCTTCACGGTTTGAGAGTTATGGCCTTACGAAGTTGGAGGACCCTCATATGTCATCTAGAAGCCCCAAAAGGTCAAAGTAGTCAAAGTGGTTTAAGAGATTTTAAAAGGTAAATAATAAAGTGAAGTGATNAATAATAAATTTAATGGAGAAATTAGAAGTGGACCCAACCCTAAAATAAGGAAAGTGGGCCAAGTGACCTAGAAGATGTTTTTAAGGAAGCTACTTGGAAAGTATAAATAAGAGGAAAGGCTCTCTCATTTGAATCACACTTGGGAATATTGAATATCTATATGTGTCTAAGGTAACCAAGGATATCTAAACCGAAATTCTGAGTGAAGGTGAAGAAAAGAAGGCCGAAATGCAAGGAAGGATAAATTCTTTTGATGGTGCTTTCTAAGGTATGTTATTTACAGGTCATCTCACCATTTTCGCTATAACTTTTTTTATATAATGATTCAGACCGTGAAATTTCTATGCAAGTGAGAAAAAATATCCAAGTATATATGGTAAAAAATTCATCTTGTGGGTCATTGTATTTTGGGAGTTACACTCCGTGGAAAATAGGGTTTGTGGCCAGTCTTGAAACTAGTCAAAATCAGGTGTTTCGGGTAAAAACATCATAAATTATTCATAACAGATCCAAATTCAGTGATACCAAATGTGTTGGTTAGATGACAGTCTATATTATGTTTTTTAACAGTTTCAAATCAATTCGTCAAGTATGTTTTGCAGGTCACGCTCTACAATGTCTCTCTCTATAATAAGCTAGAATTCAACAAGGTATGCCATTTTTGCTATAACTCCTTATATGAGCAGTTCCAACTAGTGACACTTTGAGGAATTGCATAAAACACACTGAATAACATTGTATATCAGTTTCAGGTCTTTATACATTACAGGTTCAAAGTTATGATTACTTCAATTACAGGTTCAAAGTTTTAGATCTTTATACATTAGAGGTTCAAAGTTTCAGATCTGAAAATGCTAGTCTCTTGTTTTTAAAGTTAAGGAAGGTTTGCAGGAATGTGATCATATGCACCAGGTCTATTACAAAGCTACAAATCAGATTTTGATGATGAAATTGATGAGGGCTTTTGGTTTTGGTACATGTTGAGTACATGGTTGTGACAAGTAGTTGATGAGTTGGCGCACATACCTGAGATGTATAGTTGATGATGTTGGTACATATTGATGAGTCATATTTGATGAGTAGTTGACACATGATTGGTACATACTTGGTACATGGTTGGATGCACTTTTTTATGGTACAGGTTGATTACTAGTTGGTGCATGGTTGATGCACTTGTTTATGGTACAGGTTGATTACAGGTTGAGGTACATGTTGATGCATGGTTGATGCATGGTTCAGATTTATTGGTACAAGTTTATAGCAGTATATCTCACAGTGATAGTGTGAAAATGGTTCCATCATTTTACTTCTACTTCAGGGTGGCAGGACAGGGCAAGGAGAGGTGGTTGTAGCCACCTTCCGGTTGTAGCTGGGGAACATTGGGGGTTGTAGCATCCTTATGGTTGTAGCCAGAGAATTGGGGAGTTGGAGCTTCCCTCAGGTTGTAGCCTGAGAAATTAGGGGGTTGGAGCCTCCTTCCAATTGCATCTAGAAAACAAAGGAAGTTGGTGCTTCGAATGGATGTAATTCTTCAAGACATATAAGAAAAAGCATTCTGTGGTTTTCTCCCGATTTGGGTTTCCATGTAAAACAGTGGTGTACTGTGTATGTGTGTGATTGTTTATTTCTTACTACTCATTATTGGATAATAATTCTACATTGATATAACATTTGAAGAAAAAGGATTATAATTACGCTATTACTGATTCACCCCCCCTCTCAGTAATCCAACAAAAACCTCCATCCTTCATGGGTAACATCATGCAACTCCCATCATTCATAATGTATCCTCCTAATTGAAAACACCAATCTCACCCCAAGGACTACTCTGTATGCAATTGGAAAATATACTACTATAATAATAAATACTATGTGAATATGTGGGGTGACACTTATTCGAGCACATAAATCTTTAATTTCTCCATAAGTTGGGACCTTCTTTTGAATCTATATAATAAATCCATTTTCCATATTCATAGTACTAAGTACATTGCAAACCCATCACCCCCATGATCAAGAGTGGAATCATGTAATTCATGGCCCACTATCAATAATACAATTGTGCAAAATGAGCTCATCGGTCTCCAAAGAGATGAAAAATGGAAGGACTTGTCTGACATTCTCTTCGAATGATTGTAGTTGTTGATAATAATCATTACGAGTGAAGGCCTCTACCCTTGGTCCGTTTGTCATCCTTGCATTAAGGGCTTGAATTTTTTTTTCCTTCTGCTGAGGTATCTTGGCCACTTCCAAGAATGGAAGAGTAATTTGCACTTTATTTGATTGACAATATTATATGGCATTTGTGATGGTGGATGTGAGGCATTCTGATTCCTCTTGGATTCAATTACAAAGGGTTCAATTTCATGCTTCCTTGGTGATATTTTCTTTGGATTTGAGGTTTGGCTAGTAGTGTTAGGATCAATTAGAGCTCCTTTTGATTTAACCAATTGAGAAGAAACAAGATTCTTAGGCTTACATTTATTTGTCTGTGATCTGGTTTGCAGAAGGTTTTCTTTACAATTTGCATACACATCAGTATCAAAGTACATGTCTTTATCTATAAATTCCTTCTCACAGGTAGGCATAATCAAATCATCCCATTGAGTGGAGTTTGATGATTGAGATGCAAAACCATAATATTGTGGTCATTGGTCAATACATTCATTGTCTTCAAGTAGGTACTCATTGTTGTGATAATCATTGAGAATTGCAATGTTAGGTTGGGCATTCTACACTTGTTTGGAATGAGAGATGGTCTTCACCCTTCTAGGGCCATTGTCCAACCCTTCCCAGGTCTAAGTGCTATGTTTGTTAGGATAGGATATTGTGCAACCTTGGTCTCATATCTTCACCCCTTTTCAACTGTATGACTTCATTATGGAGTTGTTAGATAATTTTGTTCAACTGTCCAAGCTTTGAATGATGATTTTTGTGAGATACCTTACTAGTAATTGGGGCATTTCATACATGGGGAGGTTATCCATGGAAAATTAATCTTCCCACACCTTTTTCATACATAGGTCGATAATATGTAGAAGGTCCCTATCATGAGATTGATAGGATAGCCATATGTCTTTGAACTCGTCCTAATATGTTATTAGGATCAACATTACTTTCCAACATATCTTCTTCCATTTCATAGGCATTTCTCATGTCTTGTTCCAATGTGTTTATATGAGTGGATTCCAATGCATAGTTCACATTAGAGGGCATAGCATTCTTGTAGAATATAATAATCATCGAATCATTTATACATTGACTTTCAGGTATTCATTGCAGAGCTAAAAAAAACCTAAGGTTAAAATCCTTGATTCTTTCACCCTTTTCAAGGTGAATTTGAGTGAACTAAGTAAGGAGGGTATGATAAATGATTGGTTGGGTGTATTGGGTTAAAAAAATATCCTCAATTTCATAAAACAAGTTATAGATCCAATTGACAAGGACCAAATGTCATCGTTATAGATCCTCAATTATGAAGGAATACCTGCACTAAATGTCATCGTTATTTAAGAAAGGCATGTCATACATTGCTAGAAATTGATCCATATGCCTTTCAGGACTTCTTGAACCATCACCATTGAATATGGGAAGACACCCTTGAGGTAAGGTTTGTACCTGCTATTGTTTTCCCCTGAAAGTCGAAGGGCTCATCCTCTGCCTTCTTCTTGTATTTTGTTTCTACTCTCTATCATGTGTTTGATAACCCTCGAGTCTTTCTGTGTGTACCATTTCAATCTCTTGTCCTCTTCTAGGACTATCAAGTGGCAACATGTATGGAGATAAGAAGGGATTTGATCTCAAAAAATTCTTCATTGTAGAACTTTCATCCTCAACTATAAGTTATTTATTTTGTTCAAGAGCTCTTTTTTACTTTTGATGAGAACTCCTTGAAATTTATATAGGATTCCCAGCATAGCCTAATTTCTTACAGATTTTCCTGAATCATTAACACTCAACAATTAATTCCAATAAATTTGGGGCTCTTGCACTACCACTCGATTTTCTTCTTGTGAAAGCATGTTCCAAGATTGTGTGAGCTTAGTGCAGTCTCCAATTGTTTTTAGAGTAATATTAAAACATTGATTTAATATGTTATATTTATCTTCTAAGCCAACACGTAAGTGCATTTGTATTGGATCTCCATGCAACATCTGTTCCCCAATGGATTTACCCAAATTTTAAAGCCATTTCCTTTTGGGAAGGGCTCAACATTAAGGAAACTCTTTGATTTCCTTGAATATTCCCCTCAATGTTAGAGCCTTTCTTAAAAGGGAAAGACTTCAACACCTCTATATATCATTGCTCACATGTTTGCTAGTGTTTTGGTTTAGATATATGTCCTTTGTTCCTTTTGGAGTAGGTAGGTGCTTGAGGACAAGAATCTAGGAGATTCCTTGTTTGTTGATAGAGTGACATTAAAAATCAATACACTACAAGGAAAAGACCCTCTAGTGGAGGATTTTAGTGTTAAAAAATTGACAAAAATTGTCAAAAAAACCTCTGCGAAAACATCCATTTTTGGTAGCGGATGGTTTTGCAGATATTATAATAGAACTTCATTATAACTAAAAAAATATAGGTGTGCGGAGGTTGTAGATGATGTTTTTCCATGTGGCGCGCTTCACATAACATGCACATCAGTGCGCTCAAAACATTAATGAATAGGTCCCTACATTGCACAATAGGCACCGAGCGAGTTCTAAAATATTGGAGCCCCAGTGTGTTTATACAAACTACAACCTAGTTCTTTAATAACAACAATGCACCGATCAAATCTATGATACCAAGCGCTGATGGGTCCTCAAACTTAAATCCATAGTTCTCACATGTCAACCAAAGAACCAGGGTTGTCCAAAAAATATGGGTCATTGGTGCTCTTATAAACATAAATGCACTAGTTCTATAATAGGAATAAAGAACCAGGAAAATCAATGATAACATGCAACGGTGCGTTAAAAAACAAATAGGACAGATGCATGATGTCGAGAAGGCTTCGATGTAGACTCATGAAAGAGAAGCACCGACGCACTTATAAATTGAATGCACATATAAGTCGTATTATTATTATAATTTCTAGTTAAAATATTATTAATATCAGTTCTTTTTCAATTTATGTCAGCACCGATGCACATTATATTACAATATCAGTGCGTGTTATCATTAAAGGTACCAGTGCTTTTTATCATTGAATGCACATGCTGCCATTTTCTCTTTTAAAAAGCATTGACCTATGACAATGCACAATTATTGTTATTTTTTAATTCCATTGTTTATCAAAAAAATGACATATATCTTATAATAGTATTCATATAAATTAAATTTTGATTAGTGCATTTGGATATGATGTTTGGATTATCTTGTTATATCATCATTGCTCACATATCTTCATTATAATATTTAACCATCCATATATTTATTCAATGATGTAACATTTCACAAGAACATTTGACAACACAAAAGGATAAAACAAAACATATTTTATTATATATGAATAAGAGGCTCTTTGTCATACAAAGTGGGACCCTTATTGGTAACCCCTTGTCTTTTAATTGGGACAGTACTATGTCCATTACATTAAACAAAATGTCAGATTTTCACAAACAATTATTTCAAAAAATACAACAACTTGCATTGATATCTGAATATATTGATCATCATTCTTTGTTGGAACTGTTGTTAGATGTGCTCGAGCTACTTCCACGACTTGGGGTTATTTGGTTGAATGTTTTGTTGATTGGCTCGATTGTTTTCCTCTTCTTCAAATGATTCCATCTACAAAAATAAAAAGAAAGTGTAATGAGTGTATTTGCATTGGTGAGAACAATGAAAATTGAAATAAATAATATACATGAATGTAAATTGAAAAGCAACATACCATAGCAAGAATCGAGTCATGAATGATACACATTTTCTCAAAACAAAATCTCATGCCTTCTGTCAACAACCCTTCTGTTGGCACATTTCCATACTTTGTTTCCTACAGTTTTAATATACCCCATAATAAATTATAGATTTATTATAAAATATTTTTTTTGTTCCATTAATAATAAAATGAGAGAACTAAAACAACGTAGATACTTACAAATTCCACAATTATTTTTTGATATGCCAACATGTACTCACAACCCTTACTTAGCCCAATGTCAATCAATTCTTGCAATGGCTCTTCTTTGTATGTTAGCACCTGTTTGAATACATTCAAGGATGGTTGTTGTAAAACAACTTAAAATATACAAAAATGAAATCTTAAGTTAATGTTATAAGGAAATAACAATTACTCACAAACTTTGCTATCAACCCTTTTCTTCCTTGTCATCCTGTTTTATGTGCTGAATGAGTTCCATTTTGTTTTCTTTTATGCAATAAAATACTTGAAAATTAATAATTAATGCTAAATTATTTATTTATATGTACCTAATAGAAAAATTCAATGATTTCATACATTTGAAGCACATTGTTGTTGAGATGGCTCCTCCTACGATGCAATTATGTCCATTTCTTTTACCATCTCCTTGTACACTTTTTTCAACATTCCTACTGGCATATTTCAGATATCAACTCGTTGATCCTTTGGGATTTTCATAATCTTCCTGAAAAAGTAACATGACAATTAAAGATTTTTATATTGATATATGAAAACTAAATATAACAAGATTGATATTAATAAATTAGGAATGATTTTCCCGAATGGGGTGATTACAGACATGACGGGTGGACAACCAGCTGGGAGGACACATAGCCTAGTCTCCTGCCACCTCGAGCCAGCTCAGGTGCACTCAACCGCCACCATTAACTCATGAATTTAACACCTCGGTTGTCGCTCATCGACATTCATTCGATTGGTTTAATTTTTTAGCGTCTTTGTTCATGGGAATGTTAATGGTAATGGACTTGACGCAGTCATAGTCCCATCACCCTCCCTGGCTTGGTGGTTTTAGGTCTGCATTCTGGAGTGCCATGGCTCATTCAATCCCTTGGCCTCCAGAGTCTTTGCCTCCTCTAGAAGTCGGTCCAATATTTTGCCTCTGGCTTGAGCTTTTGTGGTGCACTCATCCCTCTACACCCAACACTTATCCTCTGGTCAATCACTGCTTCTCTGTTTGGCTGGTCGCGTGTCCTTTGAGTAACATCTTTCACAACTTTCACGCACTCCTCATCTAATTTCAGGTGGCTTTCACGATGCCTCAAATTAGAGGTAAGTCGAAAAGGAGCATGGCCTGGTATGTTGCTAAAGGAAGGGGCACGAGAGGTTGTGGCCAACAGGATCATCCGAGTTCTCCTCAAAAACCTGAGTGTGCCTCCACCCCGGAGCCTCTCATTTCTCCCACTTCGTCCTTCACACCTAATTTTCCTCCTCGGGCCAATACTCCTGATTTTCCTCCGTTGTTGTCTCATTATACTTGCTGAGTCAAATGGTTCAATAGTCATGGTAACTCCCTCAACTTAGCTCCAAGGCTCAGCCCGTCACCCCCCTGCCAACGTCCTCCTCCACCTTTGCCTCCCTCATTCCCTCAACTCTTTTGTCTTCTTTTTCCTCCCTCATTCCTTGTTCCGACTCCCCCACCTCCTCCTCTGACTCACCTCCACCTTGTTCGCCCTCTTCTACTTTCTCCCGCTGTGCTAGAAGAAGCGTTCTCGAGGATTCTTTGGATTCCATCAAGCGAGGAATCGAGGACATCAAGGGTGTCATCAATGACATGCAGCACAAGAAAGAAGAGCAGTGGTGCCAAGAGGATCTTCTGATGACTTTTCTTCAGGATCTCAGATAGGCTATCTCAAACAGAGGAAAGATAGGCAGCGAAACCATGCAAGAATGAGCAGAGGCTTGACCCCAATGTTGAATAGCCCCTTATGGCTCAAGTTTCATCTGTTTTTTATGTTTTCAGCTAGTATAATTTACAATCTCTTTTCCTTGCATGGCTTCTCAGATCTAGGAATTTTCAGTCTTAGCATAGTCCATCTTTTTGGTTTTGGTCTGTACAGTCTAGCCAATAGAAATTTTTCCCTACATGGCACACTAGACCTAGTCTCTAGATCCTTTCGGTCTATGGTTCTCACGACTTTACAATTTTTGCATGGACATTATGAATTTTACGGCCATGTGGCAGCATTGGTTTCCCACCAGGGAAATGTTGTCACAACCTCCTATGATAGCATGACATATGTAATTTTTCTGCTTAGAAGTTTTTCATACAAATCCTAACTTACAAAAAAAAAAATTAGGAATGATTTGTAGTAATATATACATATTTTAGAAAAGTATTTTTAGGAATATTACTTTTTGAATGATTATTTTTTGTTGTTGTATGTTTTTTCTATTGCAAGTCTGACAGGTCTCATTGACCATTGCTATGGAAATGCTTCCTATAGTTTAGATATAACCTGGTTCTTCGAATCATTGGATTGATTTCTGTATTGTAAGTGGAAAGTACGTCTTTACGTTCGTTCCACTATATCCCTCATTGTTTTGTAAAAGTTTTCCCCCATTTCATTAACTTCCAACACCACTCTAGATGAGCTAAGGGCCAATTCATCATCATTTACAGCTTCTTTAATTTTTATTTTCTTAGGACGACATTTTATTCCTTCATTGTTGGTCCCAACTGTAGAACATTAAACATATTCAAATTAATAGATTGTTTTGAACATCTTATCTAATATTTTAAAGTAAAAACTTAATGAAAATTAAAAAAAAAATCATATTGAATATAATTTTTTCCTTCACCTAGTTCATCCTTTTGCAATTTTTCCATCAAGATTTTATGCTCTTCTACACTTAGATCACAAAGAATCTTATCGAGCTTCCTCATTTTATGGCTTTGCAGGACACACACTAACCAATACATCTTAGTTAAACTTACATATAGTTGAAACATATTAATTTTTTATAGAATTTACAAAGAACTTTCATTTTTAACATATTTATTTTGTATAGAATTTACAAAGAAATTGCCTTTTTTTCCTTTCTGGATGTGCTATCTTTGTATCCATAAAAATGTTTTTTTTTTGTAAGTGAGTTGAGATTCTGTATTACTGTAAAGCTATAGTACAAAGGTAAAAACAGGGAGGGGTCCCCGTATCTGCCGAAAAGGAAACCAGATCAGGGATCATGCGCTATCAACAAAAACAAGGGAGCTGGGCCACCACCCTAGGAAACCGACCCAGTCCCCTTAAGCCAGTTTGCAAAAATCCATAACTTAACATATTTAGTAACAGATAACAGAAAGTAGTGCATAAAAACCATGGTTGGTACTGTGCTAGTCCAAGATGATTGGCTGGCTTTCGTCTCCTTCCTTATTTGCTATTTTTTCCTCTTTCTGCTCCACCATGCATGTCCTTCTGATGTTGGATGGTGTTCCGCATCGGTCCGCAGAAGTTATGTCCATATGGTGGACGAAGTGGAGGTAGATGTGAAATTGTCCTGCTAGTCGCTCCAATTTTTCGTTTTGACTCCTCTGGTCCTCTGCTATTCCTTTGGCAATAGTCTCCAAATTGCTGAGTCAGTTCATGACTTCTATGAGCTCCTTGTTATGTCCCCTAATCACTTCCTTGCTGGTCTCTTTCCTGTCATCTTTTAGCTTGCCTATCAACATTTTAGTGCACCAGGCTTCTTTCACTATTTTTTGGTAGAGGGTCATTCTTGGTTGAGTGGTCCTTAGGTCCTTTATCCTGTCAACTTCTTGAATGAGCTCCTCCTATTCCTTGCCTTGGCACTTGTTGTTGAATTCTCTTTCCCACCTGTCTAGGACTGCTTTACCCTTGGGGTTGACCTGCATGCGGAAGGTACCCTTAGCCTCTCTGGCCGCCTGTTCCACCTTCACGATATTCCGGGCACTTGTTGGAAGAGCCTCCCCCTGGGGGCCTCTCTTACTCTAGGTCTTCTTTTGTCTTGTCATCTCTTCTTGGTTTGGGTGGTACTCATCTTGTGTTTGTCCTCCTCTTTTTTCCATTCCTTCTTGGTTCTTAGTATGGCCTCTTTAATTTATTCTCTTTGATCTGTGGTTTCCTCTGATGGTGCTTCCTTTATGGGGTTTCCCCGGATGCTGGCTTCTTCTGGTAATCATTGATCTCCTATAGAGGTGTCCTTTTAGGTTCTGTCGCATTGATTTGGATTGTGTGTTCTTGGGAACCCTGCCCTCATCCCTGCACCACTCCCCTATTTTTCACATTGTACGCCAATCATTTCCTCCCCCTGTACCTGTGTATGGGTGATGCGTACTCAACCCTGTCCATGGAAAACCATTTTGTTCTGTGTACTTTTCTTCCTACTGGATATTCCTCCTTTGCTCCCACGAGTAGCCCTTATACTCCTTTCTAGTGACAAGGCCACCGTGTAGTATCTCCTCCTATGGTGTGACTTGGATCTGTATTGGCATTTGTGTTGGCATGTTGGCCATTTAGATTTTGATGGGGTCCTATGTGCCTTTTGAGTACTTCTATGCCTCCAATATCGCTGTGGTCATCCATACTTCGGATGCCATCGTAGTCCATTGCCACTATTTGAATGTAGCCAGTTCAGAACTGACCACTTGGGATGTTACTCCATATTGTGTCCAGTTCTGGTCCTGCTCCGTCTGCACCTTTGTTAGCTATTCTGTCCACTAGGCCATTCGCTGGCCTTCATACCCAGCGTAACTCTACTACGATCCCCGACTGCATGTGCTCTTGAATTCTTTGTAGGGACTATGCCAAGCGCCAGTGTCTCTGGATTTTACCCATTCTGGTACCGTTTTGGAGCTTCCTTACTGTGTTGATTACCAGCATGGAATCTCCTTCCACTAGAGTATTGGTTATTGCTTCCCGGCGTAGAATCTCAAGACTAGTCTCCAGGGCTCCAAACTCCGTTGCATTGTTAGTTGAGTTCCCCAGACTCCCAGTATACAGTTGAATGATATTTCCTTGACTGTCCCTAATAACTCCTCCCAACCCTGTCCAGCCTGAGTTACCTTTCGACACCCCATCAAAATTCATCTTGAAGGAACCCTCTGGTGGCAGTTTCCAGTTGAGCTAACCTATTTGGAGTTGCATTGGCCGTCTCACTTGAATGTGGTTGTGTCCATCCTTCAGTTGAAAGGCCTCAAGAATTCAAAGATCCTGGGTTGTGAGTTGCACACTGCTCGGTTGGTAGTTTTGGCTCTGTACTATTTCTCTTGTCATGGAGATGATGGTTTCCTTGATATTTTCTACCGTCCATTTTTGGTTCTTGAAGATGCGCTGGTTCCTTTCCTTCCAGATTGAACAAATGATCATTCCAGGAATGAGGATCCAACTGAGATTCACCTCTTCATTATCGTTGTAGTTCTGTTTCCAAGTATTTATAGTTGCGGATATATTCCCTCTAATCCTGTTAGTTGTCAGAAGATGCTTGTTGCCCAGTCCCAGACTTCTACTGTGAGGGTACATTCATCCAGGAGATGGCTCGTTGTTTCCTCTTTTTCTTCACATAGGTGACATCTGGAAGGTCCTATAAAACCTCGCTTCTTGAGGTTTTCCCATGTTAAGATTCGATTATGGAGTATTAGCCACTGGAAGATTTTTATTTTTGGCCATTGTGGGATATTCCACAGCTTAACCCATTGTTGCATTGGGTCTTCTTGGTCCTGGTCCACAATGTAGTGGCGTACTTCTTTTAGGTTGAATTCCCCGCCGTCCTTGTGCCCCCATCTTAGCTGGTCCATTCCTTCCGCAACTGCTATTTTTTGTTTCCCCAGCTCCTCCTCCACTTCTTGTACTATTGCTGCAGTTTGGTCTCTATTATGTGGGGTGAGAGTGTTCCAGATTCTCCATTTGTTGCAGTCTGTCTCTTGCTTCCATTATTGATAGACTCTGGTTTTGCCTTGTGCAAGCATCTCCTGTTGGATTTCCTCCCTTCCGGGTTTTTCCAATCTAGGTTCCTGTTGCCAGGTGTCCTCCCAGAATCTTGCGGTTCTACCATTTCTGACCTCCCAAAAGCTGTGTGATTGGATCTAAGCCTTGTTGTGCCATGCTAGGTTCTAGATGGTAGACCCTGCCTTGGTGCCTCTAAAGTGGAGTTTGTCCTGATTGCTTATGTTTGAGGCATATTTTTCCTTCCATAGGTTTACCCATGGCATCATGGTTTCTTTGACCCAGTGCCACCAGAGTTTCACCCCATAGGTGTCATTGGTCACTTGCGGGTCATGTAGCCCCAAGCCTCCATTGTTTTTTGGTTTACAAATCTTCTCCCATGCCACCAGTGCCCATTTTTTCTTTGTTTCCGCTCCTCGCTGTTTTAGGATTAATCCATGAGTGCAGACACAAACCGATCTCCCTAGATCCACCTGGATCTAGAACAAAACAGGACAGAATATACCGCTTTCCCTAGATCTAACTATTGAATTAAATTGGAAGTGAGAAGAAGATATGTACCTTGTAATCGCTTCCTTAGACTATGTTGTTCCTTGCTTCGCTCCACCGCTCTTGTGCGGTCAAGATCAAAACAACACAAACCAACCAAAGTGAAAGAAAATAATATATCCAATACCTAATCTATACATATGATCAAGGAATTATGTAATAAAGTATATCTCACTT